>QMFG01002524.1:0-50327 GCA_003314545.1 Ramaria sp. MG151
AAATGTTCTCAGCAGCCTTTTCTAGCTCCCTGTCAGGATTGTAATCCATCTGCTCTGCCATAAATCTGTTCCCAACCAAGTCCTCCCAAGGGAAGAAAGAGAGAAAAAGAGGTGAAAAATGCGAAAATGGAGGACAGGGAAACTCACTTGTAGCTGAGAGAGAAACAGCAGAGGAGATCTGGGAAAAAAAGAGAGAAAAAGAGGTGAAAAATGCGAAAATGGAGGACAGAGAGACTCACTTGTAGCTGAGAGAGAAACAGCAGAGGAGATCTGGGAAAAAAAAGAGAGAAAAAGAGTTGAAAAATGCGAAAATGGAGGACAGAGAGACTCACTTATCTGAGGGAAGCAGCAGAGGAGATCTGGAAAGAAAGACAAAAGAATGAGCGAAAAACGCGAAAATAGTCAGCCTAGACTTACTTAGAGAAAGGTCAGGGGTGAGCTTCGAGTTTGGACGCCGGTGGGGCGCAAAACTCCGAGGGACAACGCGAAATGAAGGAGATTTGAAACTCCGACATGACATAAGCAACCCTGGGAGGAGCTTTATTATAGAATGGCGCGCGACTGAAAATGAAAATTTGAACTCCGATCTAATGACTCAGTGACCCTGGGAGGAGCTTTATATTATAGATTAGGAGAGGGATAAAATACAAATTTAGCTCCTAGAATATGTTTAGTATATTACTTGCTAAGACTTGTTGCAGAGACTTAAGAAAAAACACAAAACTGAGGGACTAGAAGCAATTTTAAGGTCAAAATATCCAAAAAAATTATTATTATCATTTGGTAATTCCTGTGTGAATCGTAGCACTTTTCATTTTTCACGAAGAAAATTTTGCAGGTCATGTGGTCGTTAGCCAGAGTCACGTGACCTCGGCTCCTCGGCTAACCATCACGTAAACGGTCTTTGGTACGGACAGGATGGGTAGACTGTGGAGGATGAGGGTGGTAGCAGGAGACATGGAAGCTCAATCCTAAGAAACCTAGTTTTATATAACTATAATAGAATCATATTTTTGTTGTAGCATATTAAAAAAAAAAGAAAAAAATATTTTTTTCCAAAACTAATTTCTGGGCAAATTCTAGCACTTTTCATTTTTTTGTGAAGAAATTTTATGCTCACATGACATAGGTGCCCATATTATGTAAGGGGTGCCCATTCCTGGTGACCTCTACCTTACCTTGAAATGGGCTGCCAACTGGCAGCTTCGTTGAAGGATCCACAATATCAATGCAGATATGGAATATACTACATGTGTAGACATATACCTAATACTATTCATCTGCACCTCCCTCTCCCTCTTATCATCCATTGTCTCATACTCCTTGAAGCTTATATTCAGCTGCATCACAGTCTGCCTTTTTGCATCAGGTCAGCTCTGGTGAAGTTCTTCATCCTTACTACTTACTGTCATGTAATTCAGCCCTATTGACTTGACTGGCAATCCTGGTACACCCCCAAATTCTTGAACAATTGAGTCTAATAGTATAGCTTGTCATTGCAGACCTGTGTAGAGTAGATTCAGTTTGGCCATTGAGTTCCTTGGAAAGAGAGGGATAGTGATGAGTGTAAGGGAGCGCAGCTCCCTGTATGGTGATTTTGCTTTTGTTCTATTTTTGGATTAGTTAGAATTAGTTAGATTCACATGACTATGACTTGGACATGTTTCACTTCCCACATCCACTTTGTTCCACAGTTCTGTTGTCCACATTCCGCAGTATCATTCCACCCTCTAGAACTACTATAAATAAGCTTGTATTTTCAGTTGGAAAATCATCTTATCACTCGCACTTTGTTATACTTTGAGTTAGCTTGTGCATTTAAGATCATCTTGTTCATTTTACTCTATAAACTCTTGTCTAATCCACATTACAGATTATCTACACTTAGCTGATGACATCGCTACTTCCTCTCAGAATGCAACTCGGAAGCTTACATGAGGATGATCACAATGCCTGGATCTAAAAAAGGATACAATTGAACCTAATTGTTGATTCATCACTTAATTATCAGGGAAATGATTCACCAAATGCATTGCTGATAAAGGTTGCTATCTTAGATGTTAGAAAAGAATGGGGTCAAGGTAGTGTTCCAAAGATTGATTGCTGAAAATGTTACCATCTGAAAAGGGTGTTGGTTTGTATTTATTCCACAATTTAGATCATGATGGACCTGAGGTTAGTCAAGGTTTAGGCATAGAGTTAAGGAACAAGTATAGCCTAAAGGGAGAGAGCAAGTACTTTATTATCTGATCTTAGTTCAATATCAAAATTGAGGACTAGTGTGCATGAGTGAGGTTGTTAAATGGTGGGTTGTCACTGATAATAAATGATGATCTGGGGACAATGATGATATCTCTGGGGAGGGTCACTTAGCATATATTGGGGTTCTGGAGGTTCTGGTAGACTTCTGGGCAGGTCAAAGGGACTTGGCTTCAACTTATGTGTTGTGCTGACTCAGCATTCTGTCCCTGTATTTTGGATGTCCGAATAACTGGAGGGTCTGGATGAGCTGGGACTTGTCACAGGTTGTAGTGTAGTGAGAGAGAGAGAGAGAGAGAGAGAGAGAGAGAGAACAGGGTGTATTAAGTTAATATCAGAACTGAGGAACATACAAGAGGATTTTGGGTTTATGTACTAAGGGTCTTGGGGATCGGGTTCAGGGATAACTAATGTAAGTGAAATATGTTTCATAGCTATCAAGAAAGATTTCCATAACATAAAGATGGGGGGTAATAATGGAACAATAACAGGGAACAAGAATAGTAAGAATAAAAGGTTTCCAGAAGGACCTGGGGTTCCAGAGGGTTCCAGAGATTGGCTGGATTTGTGACTGTGACAGAGGTCTTATATACTAATGAGGAATGGGAATCTGGGGACAGATAACCAAGGTCAGGGATGTGAAACTATAAAAGAGCAGTTGATCAAGGTGGCAAGAATAGAAGTGGAATGATATCTAAGGTTGAGTGTAGTTTGGGTCCAAGGACTGAAGCCTCAGTGTTAGACCCAGGATGAGTTCTAACAGAATCATACATAAATTCTAGGAATTTCAACAAAAATCTTATGGAGATCATGTGTTTTTGCATGATTTGCTAATGTAGGAATTGCAATGGCCGGGAAAGGACAAAAGCAAAACCATGTCACCCTGCATCACTCCATTGTGACACAAAGGAAATCCATTGTCATCCATAAATAAGTTGTGCAGTAAAAGTTTTTCTTATTGTTCTTTTTGATCTCTTTTGATCTCTAAAACTATAAAGGAGGTAGTTAGTTTTTCCCTTTCCCTCAGTACTTTGCAATGAAGCAAATACTGAGAGACGTACAGTTACTTTTAATCCTTTAGCTAAGTCATGAAACAGGTAATGAAATAACACCTTTAGAAAATTGATTAGAGAATTTTTTGTTTCATTATGATATATAGACCCAGGAAATTTCCCAAAAACTCTGAGAAAATCTTAGGTTTTCTAACAGTTTCCATTTCTAGAGGAAGGAAACTATGATTTTCTCACATTTTTTGGATAATCTCCTGGGTCTGTATATCTTAATAAAACAAAGAACTCTCTTAACAGTTTCAAAGGAGTGTTATTGCATTACCTATATCATGGGCCAGCAAATCATGCAAAACACATGATCTCCATAAGATTTTTTGTCAATATTCTTAGAATTTGTAAGAATCTTTGCCAAAAACAAAAAGGTTTCTTGAAGAGTTCAGCAAATGAAATCAGGTTTCTATAAGAATTTGTGATAGAGTTCTCTGGCCACATTTTTTAAGATTTTGGCTGAATTTTATAGATTTAGAAAACCTTTAGAAAGCCATGCATTTCAGATAACTTCTGAGTTTGGGTTTTTTCAAGGAAAAGTGGCAGAATTTAAAGATTTCCTAGGTAGTGTCTTAGCTTACAAAATTCTTTTTGCCTCCAGCAACAAAGGCATTTAGCTCCAGGACATGAGCAGGGAGAGGCTTTCATGTTGAATTCAAGTTCATTCTTTTTATTGTTCACACCAAAGTTTGTGTAGAACTAATAAGGTATCATTCTTAGGATAATATAGTTAAAAAATATGGGCCATTTATATCCATAACTGTTGAGCGTCCTTGTGCATTATCTAATAGGCAAGTTCAACACTTTGTACATGTTGTTTCTGGCTTGTTGCAGAAACATTCAATTATGAATCTATCTACAATCATTTGAAAAAGTTTGGTGTGAATTCTGGATAAAGACTGAGATTGAAAACCCCCTGGCTGAGTTATAATATTTTTTGAGTAAAATGTTTTATTGCTGGTAGATAATACCTTCTGTGATAGTTGTTAAATGCTGAGATCTACTGGTGTTAAATGATGTAACCATGACTAGTGACAATTCTAGAGTGTGTCACTTAATGAAGATGTGGGTTCTGGAGGTTCTGGTAGACTTCTGGGTGGATCAGAAGGACTTGGTTTCAACTTTAATGTTGCTGACTCAGGGTTCTGTCCTTGTATTTTGGAGATTCTGAGTGACCAGAAAACCAGGAAGGGCTGGGTGCTCAACATAGGTTATAACAGATGGAGGGGAGAGAGAAGGGAAAGAAATGACAGGTGTATTAAGTTGATATCAGAACTGAGGGACTATACAGGTAAACTACAGGTTCATATACTAGGAGTGTTGTGGATTGGGTTTGGAGAGAATAGATAAGAATGGAATGTGTTTCAAGACCAACAAAAGTTATAAGGAGAGTTTTCTGTAACCTGGAGATGAAGGATAAAATAGAATTGAGGTATAGAAATAAAAATTGGAACTGAAATATGTTTCTAAGACATCCTGTGGGTTTTCCAGAGTTTGTCCAGAAACTGGCCTTGACAGATTGGAAGAAGGTGGTATGGCTAGATGAGACTAAAATAAATTGCCTTGGGTCAAATGACAGGAATTGGGCTTGAAAGAGGGAAGGGGAGGGGCTAAGTGATAGACTGGTAGAGGGTACAATGAAGTTTGGAGGTGATTCTGTGATGGTGTGGGACTGCATGGTTGGGATGAGCCTGGATATGTATGCAAGATGGATGGTAGGATAGATGGGAACCTTTTCATCTAGATTTTGGACGATGAACTTTAAGAAAGCCTTGCTCATTACAGTGAATCTCCTCAGGACACCATCTTTCAGCAAGATAATGACCCTAAACATACTTGCAAAAAGGCCCATGAATGGTTCAGAAATCATGGATTCACTCTTATAATAGCCTACACAATCTCAGACCTTAATCCAATTGAATGTCTCTGGGAACATATCCAAAGGAGGTTGGGAGAGTATGAAACACCACCAAGTAGGCTGTTGGAGTTGTGGGAAAGAGTGGAGGAATGGGATAAAATAACTGCTGAAGTGTGTCAGAGCTTGATTGAGAGTATGCCTAGAAGGACTGAGGCTGTATTAAAAGCCAAAGTGGCCCTACTGAATACTAATAATATACAATCCTCTGCTTTGGACTCATCAACAACAAAACTATTTGAATGAGACCTTGGATATGAAATAATCATATCTTGGGAAGTTCCACATGGATTTGCTATATATATATATTTACAAGATACCTGATACCCTAGAACATGGGTCAGACTATTTATAAGTTAAATTATATTCCCTATTAGACACACAATCCAAGACATCCAAACATTCAAACAGTTTTGTTGCTTACTGTATATATAATCAAATTCCTGTATGTGGATTGCAGACAGGGTGGAGGTGTGACGAGTGGAGCATTGAAATGTTACATATGATGTCATGACACAAGTTGCAATGTAAGATTATCTCATCACTAGATTGCCCAAATTTTTACTTGAATTGCCATCAGAAGCTCTGAGTGTTTAGGTCTGGAAATACTTTAACCTCGTTCCAGCGATAATTCAATCTCCCATTCCTTCTTGTACAAGAGGATTGGGTTGTTTTGTTTTTATTTTTGGGCTAGGAGTGGAGTCATGTTGATATTTACATTGTTTCCAATCCTACGGCTTTGATGACAGTGCAATCCTTATTTTAAGTACACCCTCTTGGTCCCAGACCGATCCCGGTAACTGTTAGTCAAACTTACCCAACGGTCCGGCCTCGGTCTTCTCAGTACATAAACTCAGTAGGGACACGCATGGGAATATTTCTAAAGAGGTCAGGTAGTACAATGCATCCAAAAAGAGAATGCGTCAGTCACACTCGGTGGTCAAGCAGACAAACAAAATGCAACACTATATCCCCATAGCGTTCCACCTTGTTTCCTTTTCGTATTGTTCTAATACCTCGCCATGGACGCTCTCTCCATAGTCGAACACAGCCCTTTCTCGATGAGCATGTTCTCACCCCTCGTCGATTCAGAGCTGTATACCGTCACATCGCAATGGCACCCCGACGGGTATTGGCTAGACGTCGTGCACCGCGTCGAGCTAGGAATCCACCCTAGCGGCGCGGTAGCGAGTAAACACTCAGTTGTGAATTCGCATGCTGACGGGGAGAGACAGGACAGCGTGCGCACGGTGCTTGCGACGATATTTTATATCGACGCAGAGACGACGCGCGTTAGGTTTTCTGGGAATAATTCAGATATGGACGTGTCGGGGGAGCGGGGAGCGGGGGTCCTGGAAGGGGAGGAGGTAGTGGATCTAGATGCGTTCTTGAAACGGATGATCCCATTTAGCGAGTGAGTTGTTTGTCGCTACTACTCGGTGTCTGTACTTATGCACTGCTGTGACTGTTATATAGCTCGAGGGTATTCAGAGGTCCAGACGGGGTGATGTATAAGTGGCGCGTCAATGGAAAGAGACTCGAGGTATGTATTTGCTTTATTCGCCTTTTCCGTACTCACTCATGCATCACTCACTAAAAGCTGTACGACACCACAACCTACACTCTCATCGCCCGCTCCAACCCGCGCTGCTCCAAATTCTCCTTCCCCCGGCTTCCCAAACGCACCCAGAGTGGCATATCCTCACCTCTCTCTTCCACCGTGTCCCCTACTGCTGGACACCCTGTGCGTCCTCGGCTTCAGCACCCGACACTCACCCTCCACCCTGCCCTCCTCAGCCTCCGGCCAGAATCAGACGTTTCACCTGTCATCGCTGTACAGCTGCGTGATGCGGTGGTTCTCACATATGTTATTATGCAACGGTTGCTGAAGGAAAAGCTGAAGGAGGGTCGGTAGCCGTGATTGGATACATTCTGCTTCCTTTTTTGAGCTGCTGGTGATGCGAGGAGATAGGTCCGGAGATCTTCTCCGTGCGGGTAATTTTTTGGCAGCCAGTGGTATTGAGCCAGGTGCGCTTTTATATATACTGTTATTTCTTAGGGTCAGTCCTAGTCCATTTCTGTTCTTTTGGCTGTGCACTATATTACTCATAGTTGGTGGTATTAACCATAACTAGTCCAAGTCGCAGTGATTCTTGGATTTGACTATCGCCTCGGGTAAGGTCCTCAACGCCTGATAAGGTATATCGGATTTAGAAACGCCGGCTACATTCCGATCAGGTTTTCTCTCGAGTCTACTCAGGCAGTCAAAAGTCGCATGCGGCTTATTCACTTTTGGGCTCCAAGAACCTGGCCGTGGTGCACCGGGAAAACTTGGTTGCATCTTACAGTACAAAACATGCCTATTTCCACCAAAGTGGTCTTGTGGCCACGGTCATCTTTGGGTTTGGGCGCTTCCAAATCATGATCTGAGGATACTCGTTGGTTTTTCTCCGCGATGGCCGAGGCTGGTTGTCGTAACTTGAAGTATTATACCGTGCTTTGTGCCTGTGAAATTTGCCAGCTGCAGGGGTGCATGAAAAATCCACTAGAGAAGGGTCAGCGAATATCATTTTGATGTCGCACATGTTGAGGAGACTTTACTCCTGCGACTGGGAAAAGGGGAAAAAAACCACCTACGGTTAAAGCGGTCAATGATAGAGAAACCATTCCTAGTTGTGATTCCTCTAAGCCATCACTTAGCTGTTATCCAGGGATGCATGCATTCGACACCGAAACATCTGATAAGGGAATCCTACGATTGTCCACAAAGACTTGGATTGCCCTAGAGTATTTCCTTATGCAGCTGGATAGGTAGGTGACACAAAGAGTGTGTTTCCTTCATGCGAGCAGCAGTGAACTTAGGAATCATGACATGTATCAATTTGCATGTGCGGGACCTGAATCGAGCATATACCCCTTGCTTTATTCCATGTGGTGCTTGCGTCTGACAAAGCTTCCGAATTCCAGCAACCTACTGGGTATAAGCTCTATTCTATCGTTCGTGGCTAGCACTCTTTGTTCCCTGTAGAGAAATCAGCGGTATATAGACTGTGCTTGACGGTAATATCAGATTTATAGAGGCAATTATATGTTGTGCTTGTCTGCTTCCGCGTCCCTAGGCACCAGCTAAGTTTGTAACGAGGGTGGTGGGTGCCACAAATACCACGTGGCGAGGGTGGGTGTGTTGCCTGGAGGGGCAATGGCCGTAGGAATCTGGTGACTCGGGCAGGACGTAGGTTTGATAAGAGAAGTATGATACTCACTATGTACCCAAAGAAACCCCAAAATACTCCTTGCACCTCCCAGTTTCTGGCAGTGGCACTTGTCACCATTGTCTATCACACCACCAGTGCCATTAAAAGCCACGAGCATGGTGTCAGTCACAGACAATGAAACTAGGGCATCGCTGCCCGTACACAGACCTGTGTCGAGGTACTAATGCTGGCTCAACCTTATTTGATCCCTAGATTCAGAGGCTGAAGCTCTCCCAATCCTTCAAGTTCAAGTTTGAGGTGTATACAGCACTACCGAGTATAGTGCATGTACGTTGTCTGGGTTGCCTCATGAAATGTCAACCCTCCATTATCATTGGTCAACAAAAGCAGGACTGTCCATTGCAAATGAGTCGGAATCGACACCATGGTTAAAAATCGTCATAGAAACATCCGCGCAAATAGAACAAGCTGCCACGATATTCTCTATATCCCCTCGTAGCTTCCTCGGCGCCCTCTGCATAGGCAGACAGATCAGGGCCTTCCCCATCTCGCCACCTGTACCAGAGGTAAACGGAATGGAACATGGGGACGTAGATAAAAGCATACCGCCATAGGCTAAACGATTTCCAAGCGTTCGCACTGCGTCGTTTGTTCCTATCGATACTACCATTCATGTCAAGCAGAGCGTTTTCTAGTTGAGATGGGTTGGTAATTATCATTGATTGTAGGAGAGTGTCAGGATCTTCCGCTTGTTCGTGTTTGATCATCCCAGGATGCTGTAGATATGAAGCCGGGAGGTGTGTTTGTGTGGAGGGAGCGACGAGGACGGTGAGGGAATGGCTAGCATTGATAGAATGGACCTACAGAGCAGAATAAATGAGTTGGACAGGGCTGATTTGTGTGCGTGAGCATACGAGCGCATCTTTTGTGACCGTGTAATTGGCTTGCGAGAAATGCCGATGATACGCGAGGACATCCCCGACGCGGATGATAGAGTGTTTGGCTAGATCTTTTAACGTTACAGAAGATGCATCGCTAAAGATAGTAAAGTTGTCAGCTAGGTAGGAAATGTTACATAAGTAAAGTATCATCCACCCTGCCAGTCCATCCGTATCCGAGACAGATCTTTCGATGATTGGATGCTCTTCAAGCCAAACGTCGTCCTTCCACGGAGCGTGGGTTTCTCCTTGCTGTAACTTCTCTGTATACTCGCTTACAAGTGCGTCATGAGCTGGTGTCAGCCACCCAGAAAATAAATGATCCTTTCATAACGGAACGGTACTAATTAGCATGTAATTTTTGCGAAAGGATATATTCATGTGCGTAATAAACAAATAAAGGCGAACATACCTGGAATGTTCTGGTGCCAACTTCGAAAAATGGTTCAGTGAAGAAGCTAGGATCTGGCTCGCATGCGAGGGCCATGGCGTCCACGTCCATTTGAGGCACTTGAGTAGCTTCCTCTGAAATTTGCTTGTGTGCCGGATGATTTGGAGCGAGAGTTGGTCTGAAAAAGGGAAATACAGTCGGGGGGAGCAGGGTTGAAAGTAAAGCATGGCTGTCATGCGATAAAGCAGACCAGGTGTGTTCATTTATTAATGCCTAAACAGAAATATGGTTTTATTATATAATAATGAGTACTAGTTTCAGATAGCTCACAGACAGATCCATGTTGACAAGTGGGCTTTTCGGATTTGTGAGCAAATAGTCAAGAGAAGACGGATCTCGGTGGCCCTCCTTTGTCGGGGAGGTCTTTCTTTTTTTTCTCGTTGAATGAGCGACTGCATGAGTTTTCACTTGCTTGTCTTGATACTTTGCAGGCATTCGGGTGGATCGTCGTGGTCGTTCGGCTGCCATGATGGGGTGATACAAACGCGCCTGCAACGACCCACAATGACCTGGGATCCAAGGATCACGTGATTGGTCTCAACGAGGAGCTCTTGAATCCCTCAACTGTGCGCCTGTGTCGGGCGGATCTAGACGGAGAAGTGCGCGATCATGTCCCCGTGACTCCCGTGGCCGCGCTCATGGGGCCCCTTATATACCCATCCTTCAAATCCGTTCTCCCGCAGTCACGACTTATACTTGTAACCCAGCATGTTTCACTACCACTGCAGGAACACTACCCTTGCACCTTCACGCCTTCTTTTGAAACGACACATC
The DNA here is from genome assembly GCA_003314545.1 of Ramaria sp. MG151. Classification (NCBI taxonomy): domain Eukaryota; kingdom Fungi; phylum Basidiomycota; class Agaricomycetes; order Gomphales; family Gomphaceae; genus Ramaria; species Ramaria sp. MG151. Next base: position 10,611 of record QMFG01002524.1, read on the forward strand.
AGATCATATGTCCATCAGGGAACGAATCCGCTGACAATAGGAATTAGGCAAGAAGATCCTGCGAGGCTTTGGGAGCGTCGATGTCCGTTGACTCCAGGCGCTGTCGAGGAGCTGGTGCAGGACGCAGATGTACGCGTGTTAGTGCAGGACTGTAACCGGCGTGTCTTTGGAACGCATGAGTTTGAAAGGGTACGTGTTTGCTTTTTCTTTATGAAGGATATAATTCGCACGATTTGACAAGCTGTGGTTCACAGGCCGGAGCTATCGTTCACCCGAATCTCTCTCCAGCACACATAGTTTTGGGCATAAAAGAGATCCCTCTCTGTGATTTAACAGATCAATCTGGTTCATTACCGTTGTCTGTGCCCTTCTGTTCTGCTGAGAGAGGTGTGCTGCAAGTGCCACGAACTCATTTGATGTTTTCGCACACTGGGAAAGGACAACCATATAATATGCCGCTTTTATCTAAATTCGTAACCCGAGACAAGAATTCGAGTCAGAGACTTATGGAGCGCCTAATTGACTATGAGCTTCTTACTGATGGACCCTTGCCAGCTGGCAAGAGAGCTGTTGCATTTGGATGGTTCGCAGGTGGTACGTATTCATGAAGAACTTACTTAAATTTTCCCACGCATGCTACATTCCATTTGTTTATTTTTTTTACTAGTCGCGGGGGCTGTAGAGGGACTTTGTGCGTCGGCACACGACTTTCTTTCGTTTGGTGTTGCGTCTCCTTTCATGGTATGACTCTGCTCCTGCCTAATACCAGTGATGTTTCTAAACCCAGACGAGATGTTCTATAGCATCTTCCAAGGCCATATATGTCCCGCACAGTTGCAGGAATCCGAGAGTCTTTGCGCTCGGTTGGTAACCTCATCTTGGAGAATGGCACTCCTGCGGCTACTGGCCCCTTTGTTATCACCGTCACAGGGTATACACTGCTTTTCCCCCACATTAATCAAAATATTCATGTTATCTCTAGGAACGGAAATGTGGCTAAAGGTGCCTTGGCGATACTTCAAGATCTGCCGCATGAATTTGTGCTTCCTGAAGACTTGCCAAGGCTTGTCTCTTCTAGTGGTAGGCTTCATCATTATATTGAACCGAAGAACAATTCACCAGAAGTTTCCGCCTGACGAAGATACGGACTTGCGAAAGGTATGCACTCAGATATCATATTCAGTGGTTGGTCATTTTACTACAATATCCCATACCTCGTAGGTCTACCTTGTTCAAACTAAACCCGATCAGTATTTAGTACCTTCTGATGGATCCTCACGTCCATATGATCGTGCATCGTACTACGCACGACCCTCAGATTGGAAGAGTGTATTCCATGTGAGGGTACGTCCTTTATCTTTCTCTTTTTAAGACGGGTTAGCTGCGAAGTTATTTTCTGCTCATCCATAAAGATCGCAAAATGCCATTTTCACGCATCTTTGAATAGATTGCGCCATATACATCACTGCTTATCAATGGTGCTGGCTGGCAACTCGGTTTTCCACGTCTCATGAGCAACAAGCAACTTGCTGATGCACTTCGTATCTCTCTCACATTATCCCCTCATGGACGTTTCCGCACCGTCGCAGACATCAGTTGCGACTTAAAAGGTGGTCTAGAGTTTGTCGAGCAATCAACAACGGTGATCCATTGAATGATTTTGAAGCTATATGAATCATACTGAAATCTGGGCCCAAGATTGATTCCCCATTCTTCATTTCTCGCCCCTCTTCACTGCCCTTATCCATATCTGGGGTGCAAGTCATGTCTATTGATATATTACCGGCTCAAATTCCCGTGGACGCATCTGCCCATTTTAGTGCGGCTTTGATGCCTTACCTTCGTGCCCTAGTTCGACAATACCAAGGATCTCTGATGAATGAGGATCGGGACAAAGTTGAAGCGCTAGATCGTGCTACTATTGCGCAGAATGGGGAGCTTAGGGGAGTCCACAAGTGGCTCGCAGCACCCCTACGGGAATTCAGAAAAAGACAGGCCACTGGAGCAACAATGGTTCCACCTGCTGAATCTTCTATTCACAAGAAAGAATGCGTGGCAGGATTTGCACCGAAGAAGGTCTTGCTCTTAGGCTCTGGTATGGTCGCGCGCCCTGTGATAGAGGAGGTTTCGAAGCGGAAAGATGTACAACTTGTCGTTGGTGGGTATCTCCCAAGGTTTCTATCTCCTTTCTATATTGTACTCGTCACTGTCCCAGCGAGCAACAACGTTTCCGAGGCTTCATTCATCAAGGAGTTCGAGGATGTGATCTTCAAACAAGTGGATTTGGCTGATATTTCCGTTGTGGATAATCTCGTAAATGAGGCAAATGTTGTTGTCAGGTATAGTTGAGAAAAGCCCAAATCTAGTTATTATATGTCTAACACGATCTTCGTCATTGGTTCCTAGCCTCTTACCAGTACCATTCCATCCTACGGTCGCAAAGTCATGCATTACCCACAAAAAACATATGGTAACTGCTAGCTATATATCACCTACTATGAGAGAGTTACATGAAGCGTTGGCTACTTTCCATATCCCATATAGTTGGTCACTGACAACTTTAACGTAGCGCCATAAAATCAGACGTTCTGTTGCTGAACGAAATCGGATTAGACCCTGGCATTGATCACTGTTCTGCAGTCTCCTTATTGCAGCGCCTGAGATCTCAGAATAAGACCGTCAAATCCTTTATATCCTTCTGCGGTGGACTCCCAGCACCTGAAGCCGCCGACGTACCACTGGGGTACAAGTTTTCGTGGAGTCCTAGGTAGAAATCCAGTCTATATATGGAAAGAAGGATTTTTATTAACAGGATTTTCTTAGAGGAGTATTGAATGTCGCACTCAATTCTGCACGCTTCAAATTGATGGGAGAAGTATGTTCCTCTTGGAAACATGTTTACGATTTGTAGTCATATTCGCTGACTCTATCGTCACAGGAATACACTATTCATGGAGAAGACCTTTTGCAATCACATTTTCGAACAGTACCTTTATCTAACGTATTTAAATTTGAGGGCATTGCTAATCGGGATAGTCTTCCTTATGCAAAGACTTATGATCTTGGGCCTGTCCATATGTTGGATACAGTCCTTAGAGGAACTTTAAGGCAAGTCTTCTGTGTCTGTATTGAAGCTAGTTATCAAAGGTTGTTCTCAGGTACCCAGGTTTTTGCACACTCATGCATTTCTTTCAGCGTATCGGACTGCTCGAGAACGAGCGTCCTATCTTGCTTACTAACTGGAGATCTTTCGCCCCTCGGGCTTTGGCTTCGAAGTTCGCTATCCTCCTTTCCGATGATGCTGCATCTTTTCACTCCGCCTTGAGTGATATAATTGATGTTCCTAGGCATGTTCTCCCCCAGCTGATCCACGCACTTACCTGGCTCGGCATTAGCCCCGTTCAACATAATCCACTTATTTACCAACTGCACGACACACTTTCAATACCACTTCCGTCTAATCCGCTGCCACCAATCGATCTCCTTACGATTGTCTTGTCCCACCAACTTCGCTATCAACGTGATGAGCGCGACATGGTAGTTCTTATGCATGAGATTACAGTTGAGTCAGCATCTAGCCACAAAGGAATTGTCGAGGAGGAGGTGCATAGATCGACTCTCATTGCCTACGGCACCCCGACCTCTTCAGCTATGTCACGTACTGTCGGTCTACCCGTCGCCCTTGCAACATTGGCTGTTCTAGATGGACATGTTCACGCAAGAGGGGTCCATGGCCCAACAATGGAGAGTGTGTATGGACCAGTGTTGCGGGGATTGGAGGAGAATGGGCTTGGAATGAAAGAAAGTGTAGCATCTGGTGGTGGAAGTGGTCAAGCTTTGTGCGATGAATTATGCTCGACTATTGGGAGAGGCATTCCTCTAGGCTCTGTCTGATCGAGAGCTTTGAGGCAGACGATTAACATATTTTTATCGAAGTACGTCTGCTTCCGTGTTTCATGTTGATTAAATGTATCATCATGTCATTCACCATTTTCCTATACGTTATACAAAGTCCACCCTTCATTTCATGGAGGGGAGTACTTGCATGTTTAACTTTCCCCCTTAAGTGTATCTTTAAAAAGCAAGTTCAAAAAATGCAGTGCTATTTTATTTAAGAGTTGTATGCGAATTTCATATTTTGCCTCTTCAGTGCACTCGATAAGAACGTGAAATCAGAAAACCCTGTCAATTCGTTCTAACATGACTTACAAGTACATGAATACATGAATAGTTTTTTAGCAACACCTAAGTTTTACTTGTAAAGACAGAAACATTCGTCAAGAGGCTGTGTGCAATCTAACAACGAATCAACGCCAGGCTGTTCAGTAAGTATCCGACCTCATTTGGAGGGAATAGATGAACAATGGTGTCAGAGCTAAACTATCACTAGTATTTGCAAGTTATCATGAATTGGTGTCGTCACGTTTTGAATAGTACTATTGGGGCGGTATAGCACCCGGCCGTAGACAGTTACACAAGAACAAGTATTTTGTACTCTGACTCGGCTGTATTATACAGAGTGGCCGCGCCATCAAACATCAGCTATATAGGCTTGATCTTGAAGTGGAGAGATATCAGAGAGAAAATGAGACACTATTGATCAGCGTCAGCGATGTGCAACAGGGATATTGGATGCCGATGAATAGTGCTACCAAATAATGGAGCGTGGCACCAGAGCCAGACGAAAAAGAAAGTATGCGATTGGCATATTAATGAATGCAGAATAGATACTCGCCTTTAGATCTTGGACCAAATAATAAAACACTCGTAAACCATCTGGGTCTTCACTGTCTGATACATCGACCAATGAGCCGATTTTCGCGGTCTGTCGACATGTTTATTAGGGTATTGTATGAATATCGCGGATTGTTTGCTTACCTCGAACGCGATGTGGTCATTTCCGAGACGGATTTCTAGCTCCTGCTTGCCCACAATGTTCTTTTTCGGCCAGTTGGTATCATCCTCTCTGCAGGTCAGAAATATGGGTCGTCAGATGTCAAAATAGGCAGTCAAGGGGCTGCTCACTTTGTAATCTCACTCGAAGCGACGATACGCTTCAATTCTTTCACAACTAATGGCCCCACCCACACTACACGGTGATGCCACAGGCACGATCAAATTAAAGGCTATACGAGAAGTGGTAGTACTATACGCACTCTCTTTCCGAATTAAGCTGTCGTTACGATAGTTTGAATTGTTGGCATATCGAAGGCGACCATGCGAGTACTCGAACTCGAGAAATTCGTGCCCATGTTTGCCAGAGTGACCTGTACTAAAGGGATATGGACGGGTTAAACGACGGAGCACAATTGGTTGCAGCCCGAACATACTAATATCTGAAGGTAACAAAGCATCCAGAATAAATAACACTGGACAGACGAATAACATACCTTAGGTAGAATGGGTCCTTTTCAAGAGCCATTGTCGCACAACGGAAAGGACAAAGAATGAGCGTACGTAAGCTGAGCGCTTCTCCAAAATTTCTAAAATATCTTTCAGGCTCGCATGAAGCTTCCTCATGCAAAACGCAGTAAAAAGGAAGGCAAGAAAGACGTGCAGAAGCCGAAGAAAGGGAAGGAAGTTGATCTAGTAGAACACATTCGCGCCCTGGGCGGCGATGTCGAGGAAGACCTTCAGCTACTGAAAGATGCGGATAGTGATGGTCTAGAAATCACACCAAGCTCACCTACCAACGTATGTGCAACTATGAACTATCATGCATATTACTTATCTATTGTTTTAGCCAAAACTTACCCAGGATGTTGCTAAATTTATGAAATCGCTTGACTTTGGTTCAGCTCAAATGGTAACGACTGAAAAGGGCACGGAGAACATGCTTTCTAAGAACGAGAGGCTAAGAAACAAGAAGAAAGAGAAAAGAAGTGTTCAAGAACGTATCCCCAACACTAGAGTGGCTGAGATGGTTGGGAAGGTGGTGGAATTCACCGAAGGTGGTAAAACCAAATTTGTGCGTGTCCTTTTTGTACCTTGTATGACTGATCTCATAGGTAGCTTCAGATTGTACCACCTACCTCCCAATGGTACCGTATCCTCCCCGCTCTCACATCTGCAACGTCAATCCCCACTTCCTCCCCGGAGTTTCTGTCTTTAAAATTCACTCTTGGATCAAAACTTCTTATTAAGGATGCTACAGCATACACTGAATCATCGTCACATACAACTTCTTCTGCTGATGCACGCTTTTTGAGCCGTGTTCTTACATCTGGCACCTTGTCTGACCGACTTTCCGCATTGACGCTCATGGTACAAGGCTCGCCTGTACACAGTGTGCGTGCGCTGGAAAGTCTAAAGGCTATGGCCCTGAAAAAGGGACGCGAGGAGAGTTTAAAAGCACTTCGAGCTGTGGTGGATTGGTGGATTGGTGGTGGTGCACCAGACCGGAAACTCAGGTGAGCTTGATATTCGTATAATTAGCTGACAAAAAAAACTGATTTCAACCTTATTAGATATTTTCGTGATCAGCCCTTGACACATCCAGCTGTGACCGACCAGCATTTTTTGCTGTGGTACTTTGAAGATTGGCTAAAAAAGTACTTTTTTGCAATTCTTCAGTTGCTGGAAGTTGGTTTAATAGCTAACTACATCCCTCTCATGATATACTCACATCTATGTTCCCTAGGCCTTGTCCGTGGACCCACTACCGTATGTTCGTACGCAGGCGATGAATCTAATCTTCCAGTTACTCCGCGATAAACCCGAGCAAGAACAAAATCTTCTTCGCCTTCTCGTGAACAAATTAGTGCGTCTATCTTTATGACCATTGTGAATTCCATTTACCTGTATGGACGCAGAGTGACTCAGAGAAGTCAGTGGCGTCGAAGGCATCATACCATCTGCTTCAAATTCTCCAATTACATCCTCAAATGAAAAATATAATCGTTCATGAGGTGTCTGCGCTCATTCTTCGGCCACCGATAGCGTCGTCATCCTCCACTTCTACACCAAGGCAGCCACGGGAGGGCAACACTCATCCACGTTATTACGCTGTAATCACCTTCAACCAGATTGTCCTGACCCCCGGTGACAAGGATGTCGCTTCAAAGCTTGTAGATGTTTATTTCGAACTGTTCAAGGAGTTGTTGAGTGACGATGCTCCAGAGGTGGAAGTGAATGGGGGAGAGGCTCGAGATTTCATCCCGAAAAAACGCAAAGGCTTCAAAGGAAAGGTGAATACAACGCAGAAGGATCATAGAGGAAAAGGGAAGTCTGTAGATTTGGGATTTCAGGAAGTGCCGGATGTACAATCGAAGTTGGTGTCGGCCATACTGACGGGGATCAATCGCGCTTTACCCTTTGCAAAGACGGAGAATTCTGCGTATGTGTGATTTCTCACATGATTTGCCTGATACCTGATGTTTTCTGTCATGTAGAACATTCGACAAGCACATAGATACTCTGTTTCGCATCACGCATACCGCTACATTCAGCGTTAGCTTACAGGCATTGATGCTCATCTACCATGTTTCTGCAGCTAGACCCTCCATTACCGCAAGATTCTATCGCGCGCTTTACGCATCTCTTCTTGATCCGCGGCTGGCGACGTCTGCCAAACAGGCCATGTATCTCAACCTTCTTTTCAAGTCTGTCAAGGCAGACTGCGACCAAGCACGGGTAGCCGCATTTGTCAAGCGTTTTGTTCAAGTGCTAGGGACGCATAGACCAGAGTTTATTTGTGGAGGGTTGTACTTACTTGGCGAAGTAAGTGCATGTATTCTGCTGCCTTTATGTAGATGTTGAGATGAATATTCCAGTTGTTCAGACGTGCATCAGACGCACAAGATATGATGACAGTCTGCCAGAAAGAAACAGAGCCGTACGACCCACGAAAACGTGACCCTCAGTTTGCGCGTGCAGAATCCTCCTGTCTATGGGAATTAGTGAGCCTACCGTGATTCGCACGTCTTACCTTCCTCATTGGCTTCTGTCTCTGCTGCCCAGCTTCCCTTGTTACATCATTACCATCCCAGTGTCACCCTACACGCACGTCAGCTTCTTACACGTGCCAAAGTAACGGCCACTGCAGATCTGGGCCTGAACACTCTGTCACACTTCCTTGATCGCTTTGTGTACCGCAACCCTAAGAAGCCGCGTTCGAAAGGCGCGTCGGCGATGCAGCCAGCTGCACACACCATCAGCGGCAGAGGAATGGTACACGCGGGTAAAACAGCAGACACGATTGATGTCGTGAACGCGGAGGGTTTCCGGAAACAGGATGAAGAAGATGTACCGGTAGACCAGGTGCGTTATTTCGCCGAGCAACGTAGTCTCGAAAAGAACCTTGATGACTTGATGTGACTGTTATAGGTGTTCTTCCATAAGTTCTTCTTGCGGAAGTATGAGAAGGAGCAAACACGCGCTGGAAAAGCCGACAAGAGGAAGGGGAAACGAGAAAACGCCGAAGGAGGCGACGGCCATCCATTGGACAATAAGACGAGTGACAGTGATCTAGAGGAAGCTGAGATTTGGACAGTAAGTACTTGTGTACCGTTGGTTTTGTGGCGCTAATAATTACCTATTTCTGCAGGCAATGAAAAAGTCTGTAACAGAGCTGAGAGGAAATGGTTTAGACAGTGAGAGCTTGGACTCGCTAGTATCACAAGATAACGAAAATGATGATGAAGGGGATGTGTACCCTGAATCGGACAATGGGGTGGAATCGTGCCACAGTGGCGGATCGGAATTGGACTGGATTGAAGATGAGGACGACATAATCAGCGATGAAGACTATCCGGACGGTCTCATTGCATACCCATCTGGGTCTTCGGACGAAGACGGTGGTAGCGATGACGAATGGCAAGGCTTCAGCTCCAATGAAAAGACAAGGAAGCGAGGCAGAGACAAAGGTGGATCTGGGGAGCAGAAGAAGCGGAGAAAATTGGCAACCTTTGCAAGTTATGAGGATTATGCCGAGATGATTGAAAAGAGTCAGGAGGACAACATTTAGCTGTAGGTATAACTATGTAGTATACAAGAGTGCTTATGGTTCTCACGGTTATTCGCCCATCATATCTACTTTAACCTTACAGTGGCGTTCAGAGGACAGAGAGGATCTTGTCTGCGGCTGTCACCGTAATATCGGGAGCGTTCTCTTCAACATAGACGGCACTGACTTTGCCGTTATCGACAATGAGAACATATCGCTTTAAAGAATAAAAATATCAGCCTGGAGGCGCTGTGGCAAACAGTAATACCTGCCTTTGCACGTGGGCCACCAAGGACCGGAGAAGCATTGAAAATAAGACCGACAGCGGAAGTGAATGCACCTTTATCGTCGGCAATGAAGTGAACAGCTGTGGTAAAAGACAGCTCAATTAAGGCGAGTGTTTAGAAAACTTCCATACGATGAATGACGTACGAGTGCCACCACTGGCTAGCTTGTCCTTCCAGGCCATAGTAACAAAGGCGTCATTGACGGCGACCACGTAAATGCCCTGCACGCCTTTGGCGCTGAATTTTTCATAGTCGGAAATGTATCCTGGTACTTGATTGGAGCATGATGGCGTGAAGGCCCCAGGGACACCGACCTGACATTAAGAATATGAGTATATGCATAGATAATTTACTACAGACGAGTCACTGCTTATGCGCTTTGCGCTAAGCAGTGAATTGCACGGGTTTCGTGTGATGGACTCACGATTATATTCTTTCCTGGCAGATGGGCGAGAGAGAATGTCTCCGTAGGGCTATTTTCTTTCACGGGGACATCGGGGAGGGACGCTCCAGGCTGGCAGAGATGATCTTATGATCATCGCCTTCAAGAGAAAAAAAGTAAAGATACACATACGGTGACCTGGGACGCAGCCGATACAGAGACCGCTGCTGCATGGGCAGTATCTGCGGCCGAAGTCGTTGCAGAGGTGAGTACGGAAGTCATCGACTACAGTGGGAGAGAACGAGTGGGAACGGCTATAGAGGTAGTTGTGTAGAACTCAAGCTGGCGTGGGAGCAAAGAAGACACGCCGTGAATAGTTTTCCATGTCGCGTCTGTGATGACGTCGCCAATCAACGCGTTTTTGGTACGGCACCTTATAGTTGTACTAGTGGGAGGTTATTGACCTTGATTTTTCACTCGTGTTTGCGGGGCGAGGGCGTAGTTCACTCGTGAAGTCCCAATTTTCTAAGGCGCACGTTGAGCGTGGATGATCCTGACAATTTCGCGGGGAAGTGCGAGAGTGCGAAAAGAGACGTAAATAGGGGTGGGTTTAGTTATGCTAGTGGACGCTGAAGTTAGGAAGGACACGATATCACAATCAGGTGTGGGGGCAGCGAAGATTGATCTCGACCTGGAAGGCCACGCCAAGAAAAACGCGAAGTCCGAACATCTGACTGAAGGGAACTCGGATAAACTTAAAAAAAATTAGTGACATAAATATTACCATGGGATTGGACATCAAACCAATCGGTCGACCAAACCCTCTGATATTTTCCGTTAGTCCTAATTGGGGGAAGTGTCGAATGCGCATCAACTCACACAGATAAAAGTGAACACTGGCAGTGAGATAAGAAAGACCCCCGAGATAAAATGCGGAATGGTCTAATGTTACCTGGGGGCGGAGGCGAAGAAGAACATGAGGATCTGAGTCTACGGAAATTTGCATACACAGGTCCACCAATCGCCTGGGTTACTGCAGTATCTCGCTGATGTAAAGAAAGCTAGCGATTGGATATTGTCTGTATCGTTCCTTCTGCACCAGCTCACACGGATTCCGTGCCACTTCGCAGCCGTCTGAAACACTTCAGGTACGATGAGAAGATATCCTAAAATCAGATGCGTCTTCAGACGTTAGACCTTATGACGAAGAATGGTGTTGTGAGAAACTAAAAGGGCTTGTATGAAAGGACTTCCATTCTTGTCCAGAATTGTTGCTCAAAAACTCGAACGAGAGGTACACACAGTGATCTGATTGCCAATTTCGCAGACAAATAATCTCGCGATTTCTATTCGTACATGCCCTTTTCATCGTCCATTTTCTGCGCCAAAAGCATAGCACAGCTGGATATGACACGACTTAATTTGGGTTGGCAGAGGGGTTTGGGTGGAATCTGATGACCTCAGAGGCTGACTTGACTTTAAGAGGCGCCACAGTAGGTGCGCCGATGGCCTTGGCGACACGGTCTGATAGACCCTGATCCACCGCAGCGAAGACGGCAACTAGGTGGGCAGAGTGAGTAATGGCGTGACAGACATCGAAACAAACAATAAACTCACGTTGCCTAGCCTTGATTTCGCTGCTCTTGGCGCTACCGAGGTGGGCTGCGAAGTTCTGGACCAAACGCTCCCTAGCGCCATCGTCGAAGACCTTGCTCCACAGAGCACGAGGCTGCTCAAAGTCAAGCTCGGTGACTTCGCTATGATGGGTGCAGGGCGTCAACCTGGCGCAGGAATGTGCCAGTGATGTAAGACTTACGAGAGATCGAGCGTAGCATTGCCAACGAACTGCTCATGCTTGTGCGAATAGAAGGGGCGCTTCGTGTACTTGAGTGGCTGCACGCTAGATTGGTAGTTGGGACGCGGGCCCTGGGAGATGAACGTGCCCTGGCCACCACGCTCTGCCGAGTGGGATTAGTGATCAGAGGAATTCGTGATACGGATAGAGCAATGGGATAACTCACGGAAGTTCGCCACGGGGCAAACCGGAGCGTTGACAGGGAGCTGCTGGTAGTTGACACCGAGTCTGTGACGGTGGGTGTCGGGGTATGAGAAGAGACGTGATTGAAGGACAGGGTCCGCAGATGCTTCGATGCCGGGAACAAGGTGTGAAGGTGAGAACGCAGCCTACAGGATAGATTAATCGAAATCATTGTAATAATTGGGGGGCCCACCTGTTCAATCTCGGCAAAGTAATTTTGGGCATTCTCATTGAGAACAATCTTGCCAACGGGGCGGAGGGGGAATTCCTTATGCGGCCAGACCTACGGTGACACGTCAGCGTGTCTCACAGTGTACGTGGCAAAGTATATTCTCACCTTAGTCAAATCCAAAACATTATACCTGAATTTCTCAGCCTGTTGCGGAGTCATGGTTTGGACATAGACGGTCCACGATGGATATTTGCCTTGTTCGATTGACTCGAACAAAGTTTGGATACCATAATCTGGGTTATCGCCTGCCAATTTTCCGGCTGTCTCTGAAGAGAGGGTCTGGAAATATGGCGCGAGGAGGGTGAGGGGAAAGTAGAAAACAATAAGAACCGCTGACCTTGAAGCCACCATCTGCACGAACGTGAATTTGGACATAAACGAATGAGCCGTCCTCCTTAACAAACTTGAAGGAGTGACCCGAGTATCCGTGTTCATGGAAGTAACTGTAATACGCGCTGGTATGAACACCAGGTGCATTGGATCAAAACTGAAAACTCACCCATCTGGAGTGCCACGATCAGAGAACAGGATCATCACCTGATGAATGGATTCTGGGTTCTGGGATAGGTAGTCCCAGAACATGTCAGGGTCCTTCAAGTGAGTCTGGGGGTCACGCTTCTGAGTGTGAATGAAGTGGGGAAACTTGGCGGGGTCACGGATAAAGAACACGGGGGTGTTGTTGAAGACCTGTAGCATGAGAACATTAGGGGAACGGAGTTGAGGACGAGATGTTGGAGACAATACCCAGTCAAGGTTGCCCTCCTCTGTGCGAATTTTGATAGCGAAGCCTCGAGGGTCACGGGCAGTGTCCGCGGAGCCGGACTCCCCACCGACGGTAGAGAAACGGATGGTGGTGCGGGCCTTGGTACCTACCTATATGCTTGTGAATAAGGGCAATCCGAAAAATTATGTGTGTGTACCTTTTTGAAGAGGGAAGCGCAGGTGAGATCGGTAATATCGTGGGTGACCTCGAAGTATCCGTGCGCGCCAGCACCCTTGGCATGGACGACACGCTCAGGGATGCGCTCCCTGTCAAAGTGAGCAAGCAGATCGATATGGTGGAAATCTGGAAGGGGATATTAGTCGAGCGAAACGAACGATGATCAACACATGTAAGTACCTTGGAGAAGGAGGGGACCGTGGTTTCCTACCTTGCCGGCTGCATAGGGCTGAGCGATAGGGGCGCCGTTGGAGGTTGTGTAGACGGCGTCGTCCTTGGTATTCAAAACTTGTTGGGAAGGCATTGTTGAGTGGAGGAGATGGTTGATGTGGGAAAGAGACGTACTGTGAGATTGAGGGTCTTAAGACCCCCACCGGTCATTGGAGTATCTGTCAGATGACGACTGTTTATAATTAACCGTCTTCCTATTGGATATCCTTGCCACATGGCTTAATATCACGTAAGCCTTTGTGCTCAACTCGACAGCCATCGAGGGCGATTCGGCTGCTTCGAGCCACATACTTTGTACGTCTTCCAGCCGCCCATGTCTCGTCTTTTCTCCAACCAGAAGCTCGTTCGACGTATATTTCCGGTATTCTCCCGTCTGTGATATTTTTCCGAAGCTCCGAGTCAGTTTTATCTAAATATCCGCAGCGGACCTTGGCGGTCGGTCTAGCATCTCCTAGGTCGTATGTATTCATCGTAGCAGGTCGTGGGTTTCGATCGCTAATAATAATTACTTTCGGGTTACAGAAACACTCAGAGCGAATCACACCGCGGTAGCCACACAACGAAATGTCAGCGATTTCCTGGATTTCATATCAAGTGATCCGATCTCTTGTTCACGAATGCTCGTTCGAGTAAGGTAATACCGCCCGAAGGTTATTCTCGATCATGATTTGTGGCATCTGCCGAAAGACGTCATTGATTCGTCACTCACCTTTTAGCTAGTCACGTCTGTAATCCTCAGGAACCTATTCGACACTATCCTTTGCAACACCCATATCCATGATTTCGTTTCCCAATGGATGTTGCAACGACACAGTCGTGTCGTAGTAAAAGTGACTGAGAGACTAAGGAGAATTTACTGAAATGTACATATGTCGTTTAGAACAATAAAGAGAAAAAATAGTGGTGTACTGTATCTGCAATGAGTAGAGGAGGGTTAGAGGACACAAAAGTATATAGGAAACCAATCTAATGTATAAATTTTGACTTTAATGTTTTATTTGTGAGAATCTGGTTTGGGTTTGGGTGTGGAAAGGACTTAGTAAAATTTTAAGGAACAAGGGACAGAAAACAGAGATAAAGGGAGCAGTGGCTTGGAGACTTGGGTTGGGTTTGGAGGTTCAGATTAGAAGGAGAGGTGAATTCAAACACAAAGCTAATCTAAGAGAGACCATGTAAGAAAGAGAAAAATTGTTTGGACTTATGGAGTGCAAGGTCTGGGTTTGGCAGGGTAGTGACAGTTTCAGGTGCATGTCCAAGCTTTGTTCTGAGAATCCATGATGTTTCTCAATCAGTGCCTTCATAGCTAGCCCATTGGACCAAGTACAGGAGGTTACAGGGTCTATGGCATTTGTGTATTTTTGATTCTAGGATTTGGAGATTTCATACTCTGTGTTAGGGCTCATCTCAAACCTAACACCAAGCCTTTGGCCCTTGGGCCCAAAGAATGCTTGACTTGGGACATTATTCCACTTCAAATTATATTTTTTCTCTTTTATTAGTTTTGCACCTCTGGGGGGTATTTGTGCCTACATACTATGCATATATATTAATGAGAAATGAAATGGAAATTTTTATTTATTTTATTTGTATTTTATTGATTTGTTGTTTGATATTCTTTAAGTTTTCTTGAGGCGAGCTTTAAGTGCCTGTGAGATAATCTAAGCAAAAAATGTATTCTAGCGTGGGGGATGCGGGTTTTGAGATAACTGCTGGGTCCAATAGTTTACTTGAATTGAAAACAAATGGCCGGTGACGATTTGTTAACAGTGCAAGCGTTGTAGAGATATCAAGCAAAGAGATGGAGAATATACCAGACTTGTGGAGATTTTACTGCCTTAGATTCTGACCAGAATTTCAAGTGTATTTAAAGGAAAAGGTAGCTAGTGATTGTCCATTGTGTTTCCAAGAAGAATAATGGGGCGATGTAGCGATTCTGGGGTTGCAGTCTACATGAGGGGTGAAATGCACAAAAACGTACTAAGAACTGTCTGAAGTATCTGAAATCGATCTGGATGCTATGGGAATTATAGATCATGCAATTAACTAACATATTCAACCAAAAGAACAAGAAGAAAGATGAGAAAAATTTCTGAAACTCCATTTCGAAGCTCCAGGCGCTTGTTTAAATGAAATGGAAGCGATCAGCTTCGTTTGGGGATTGGTGACGATAGGGGTGACTGGAAATAGAAGTTGCATTGTCGTATATGTGTTTGGAAGTGTTTCAGAGCCATGTGGGGCTTGATCTGTGGCTATTTGAGCCCGTTTGTGTCCAACACACATATATGCGCACGTTCGTCCTTGCATAGCCTCAGGGATCGTTCGCTGAGTGATCCTGAAAATGTAAACAAAGCATACTCTAAAGCCTGAGGCTTTGAATTGACATTAGTAGCATTTTTTGTGTTGTTTTGGTATTTTATTCTAGATGGCACCTCTGATGCATCAGTAGATTATGTAATGCAATGTTCGCACGATAAGTAGATAAATAATAACAGTCCAAATTGCCAAAGGAGACAAATGGAAGACTGCGTTCAAGACCCGGTATGGGTCCTTTGAGTGGTTAGTAATTCCCTTTGGGCTAACTAACTCACCTGCGGTTTTCCAATGTTTCATGAATGACATCCTGGGAGATTTGTTGGATAAATGCATGGTAGTTTACCTTGATGACATCCTCATTTACTCTGACACACTCACCAAGCACAAAAAGCAAGTACGCGAAGTGCTTCAACGGCTCCAAAAAAACAGTCTCTATGTGAAAGCTAAGAAATGTGAATGGCACAAAACACCATAGAATTCCTCGGGTACATACTGACGTCCGAAGGTCTCACAATGGCCAAAGACAAAATTCAAGTCATCTGAGACTGGCCCAAGCCTCAAAAGGTTAAAGATATTCAGTCCTTCCTCAGCTTTGCCAATTTCTACCAACGTTTCATTCTTAACTATTCAGAGATTACAGTACCACTCACCCGACTCACCCGAAAGGGTACAACCTGGCACTTTTCGGACAAATGCAAAACAGCGTTCGAGACACTGAAGAAAGCCTTCACCTCGGCCTCGATCCTCACGCATTGGGACCCCGACCAACAACTAGTCGTGGAAACCGATGCCTCGGACTACGCACTTGCCACCATTCTGTCACCCTACACCCCAGATGGCAAGATCCACCCAATCGCTTTCCACTCTCAGACATTCTTGGGCACCGAACTCAACTACGACGTCCATGACAAAGAGCTGTTAGCAATCTTCAAGGCTTCAAACGTTGGTGACACTACCTAGAGGGCCCCTCGGCCCCAATAGATGTTGTCACTGACCACAAAAACCTGGAATACCTTTCAACTACAAAGCTGCTCACCCAAAGACAGGCCCATTGGTCCGAATACCTGTCGCAATTCAACCTCATAATTCGGTTTCGACCGGGTAAGCTCAGTGCAAAACCCGATGCCCTAACTAGACAATGGAACATCTACCTTAAAGAGGGGGGTAATGACTATGTGACAATTAATCCACAGAACCTTCGGCCAATCTTCACCACTCAACAGATCACTGAGTCGCTCCAAGCTATGTCCTTGATCCTGCCCTTGCTTCGCGCGAGCCTTATCATAGACCTCGAAAAACTCCATGCTGACATTAAAGCTCACCTGTCCTCAGACCCCGAAGCTTTAAAACACCTCGGTGACGCTTCCAACCCAAGATGGACACAATCTGAAGATGTACTCTTAAAACACAACGACCGAATCTACGTTCCCGAGGCCGACAACCTCCAGCTCTGAATACTACAGTATGAACACGATCACATACTCACTGGACACTTCGGTCAGAACAAGACTCTATCTGCAATTAGGTGCAAATACACATGACCTGGACTTCAAACCTCAGTCAACAAATTCTGCAAGTCCTGTACCACGTGCCTATGCTCTAAACCCCAATGCCACAAGCCCTATGGCTTCCTCAAACAGCTCCCGATCCCTGAACAACCCTGGAACTCAATATCCATGGACTTCATTGAACAGCTGCCTCGGTCTCCCAGCTACACTGCAATACTGGTAGTAGTTGACCGACTAACAAAACAAGCAATATTTATTCCAACGCACAACACAGTCACCTTGGCCGACCTCGCGAAGCTCTTCGTCCTACATGTCTTTTCAAAACATGGCATACCCTCACATGTAACTTCAGACAGAGGTTCGGAGTTCATCTCCCACTTCTTCAAATCATTGGGTAAAGCCTTAGACATGACACTTCACTTCACCTCGGGCTACCTGTCAGGGGACAACCTGTTTTCACCGAAATCTCCACCTCTACGGCCTTCACACATACCAAGCACAGACCCGAGGCATGAGAACACCTCGGTCCAAAGCCTCGGGTCATTGACCCAAAGCCCCTGATCACCAGCCCGAAGTCTCGGGCCTCTGGTCTGAAACCTCAGACCACCTCAGGTAGGGCCCGAGACCTCAGTCCACCTCGGGGGTAACCCGAACCTTGGACCCGAACACCTGGCCCGACATCCAATGTTCATCAGGGATAGATTACCTTATGGGGGTAGAAGTCAGGCAGGGTTGACAGTGCGTAGGGATGCCCCTGGTTGGGCGTTAGGTAGTCATATATAGTTGTATCACTGGTAGAGGGGACCCTTAGACTTTTCTCTTTGGATTTCCCCTCTGCTAGGTGAGAGTTTCCTTTTCTTGTATTTTCCTGCCTATATATATCTTTGGATTTCCCCTCTGCTAGTGCTAGGAGGGTTGCCCTTACACTACCACCCCGAGGGTGATGGTCAGACCGAACATACTAACCAAATGTTGGAACAATTCCTTCGAGTGTATAGTAACTACCAACAGAACAATTGGGCAGATCTACTTCCACTTGCCGAATTCGCTTACAACAATGCCCTGAGTGCCAAAATGGGCGTATCACCATTCTTTGTGAACAAGGGATACTACCTGAACATCTTGGTTCACCCCAACTGAGATCTCGCCTCCTCTCGGGCTTGGCCAATGCCCGAAGGCACCCGGCTCCCAAGCTCCCAATCGGTTCCCATGTTTTCATCAAAGCACAATTTTTCCATACCACCCGACCCTCGAAGAAGCTAGCCAAAAAGTACCTCGGCCCCTTCAAAGTCCTCAGCCAACTTGGCTCACACTCGTACACCTTACGACTCCTGGACAGCATGCGCACAGTCCACCCTGTCTTCCATGTCTCGATGCTTGAACCCTTGGTCCCAAACACCTTCCCTAACTGAACTGAGCCTCCGCCACTGCCCATTGAAATCGACGGTGAACCCGAGTACAAAATATCCGAAATCCTTGACTCCAAACTGGACAAATGTCGAAGACCCTGCAACCTTCTATACCTAGTCCGATTGGCCGGTTATGAAGGTACTGACGAAGAAACATTGTGGATCCTCGCAACCGAGCTTGGGCATGCGTCCAAAATTGTGACCGAGTTCCACTCCACCTACCCTGCCAAACCCAGGCCCTGGAACCTGTAACCTGAACCCTCATTTCTCTCTTCTCACATGGTCTCTCTCTCTTAGGTATATTCAAAACAAAAAAAAAATTCATCAACCATAACAAAATAACACTATGTACACCAACACCCAAACCCAAACTTCATTCCTCTTTTCTTTCTTAAGTCCTCTCTATTTACTTAAACCCAAACCCGAACCGAATTCACACCGAAAAAAAAATAAAAAAAAATTAATAATAACAATTTTGATTTTGCTTCCCAATCTCCCTTCACATACTTATCTACCTACTCCATAGTCTCCTCCCCTACCTCCCTCTCCTTCCCTTTTCCCTCATCTACTTGAACCTCAGTCTCTACATGCCCCTCTGAACCCCCCTGAGCCTCCGATCCCATGCCCCTTGTCCGATGAACCCAATCCTCTGAATCCCTGAGACCCTGCTGCTCAATCTCGGCAATCTCCCCAAGGGACCCTTCAATATGCCAAAGGGTCATTGCAGTGTCCTCCTGCACCTCTACCCCCCACCTCAAGGCCTGGAGCACGTGCTCCAGGACCTCCCCTGTGTGCCTCGCTGCGAGGGCTTGCTGCTTTCAGAGGCAATTGCCCTCCTCCAGGGCATCGATGATGCGCTCTAGCAGCACCTCCGAGACCCAAATCCCCCTCAGTATAGCGACCTCGGCTGGTCCCACAATGGGTGTGATTCCTTTGGCCTTCTTCCTTGAAGGCCCCTCCTCCATCCCACCCGAGCCTTCGGGTGGCCCTTGCTTCTCGGCCCTCAGACCCGACTCCTCGGCTGCCCCTGACCACTTGCAGGTGACCTTACGCTTGCAGCAGTGGCTGCATGAGGCCCCTGCCTGGCCCAGCACACAGCGTTTGCCACGATGGCTGCATGGGATGCAGACCTCCTGTTGGGATGTCAGCCATGAAAACAAAATAAAAAACAATAAAAGTTTATGACTTACCCCAACTACCCACACCCTCTCCAAACCACTCACCTCTGGCTCAGCCACCTTTCAGCCTTTGCCTTTTGCCTCGGCCATTGGCTGCCCTTGTGTTTTCCTCCCCGCCTCCTCTTTGGCCTCAGCCCCAACAGTGTGCTCCTCTCGGGCCAGCCTCTTGGCCTCTGCCTTAGCCTTGGCTTCAGCTTTTGCCGCCCTCTCGGCCTTCACTTGCTCCTCCTCCGCGGCCCTCTCTCTCGCCTCCTCTTTGGCCTTCTTTCGAGCCTCCTCCTCAGCCCTCTCCTGCGCTTCCAGCTCCTCCATCTCCCACAGCAGTCGCATGCGTCGTTTGGCTGTAGTTTCAGGTGTGGGAGTATTTGACATGGGTGGGGAGCACCCAATTCTGAAGACCTCCCCACCACGTGCGTCCCTTATATTCCACACCCGACCTGAATGTGTCACGTGACTGGGACCCCGGGTACAAGGCTTCAAGGGCTCAGCCTTAAGGAGGGGGCACTGTCAGAACCCATGCTGTCGAACTGAACCTCCAGTCCCTTGGGCCCGAACCTCCGTTCACCTCAAACCTGTTTCACATCTGTCCTATCTCGTGTTTGATCTCTCTTTGCATAGCTTATGACCCTGACCTCGGTCATCTGGTCTCCGATCCCCGAACCCCTCCGTATATAAGCTACTCGTTCATGTACATGAAAGTCAGTTCTGATATTGACTAAGATACCCATTACATTTCTACCTTTAATTCTTATGCTCCTTTGTTCCCCTTGCTAAGGTCACACCTGAATCTCGGGTGACCTTGGGCCTCATCTGAAATATGGGACAGGACTCTGAGCTGGCACAGCACATAAGCTGAAGCCAAGTCCCACTCGACCCGTTCACTGAGCCTCAGCCCCCCTCGGCCCCCCGACCCTGAACCTCGGTCGACTCTATCTTGAGTCCCAACCCTATCTCTGCTTCCATTCCAATTCAGTTCTTAACAGGGAGAAACAAGTTGTCCCCTGACAGGGCTTGTTGGATCAGACTGGGAGGAAGTTCTAACACTCTCAAATCATATGTTAACTCTTTTCTCTCAACTCCATTGCTGGCCTTGTCTGTGAAAGCTTTGCAACTAGTCTGTAAGATTTGTTGATATATACCAAAAAGGTTTGAATGGCTCCCAAGCTGTCTGAACTAACCAGAAATACCATGAACATAGAGTGCTTCAAACAATATCTTGGCTGAGTTGGAGAAAGCTAATTCTATGTAACTTGCAGAATTATATTTTTGTTGTGACATTGAAATATTAAATGATATCTGAAACCATTTCCGGGCAAATTCTAGCACTTTTCATTTTTCACGAGACGTAGGCGCCTATATTACTTAAGGGTTCCCTGGACCTCTACCTTACTTACGGATCAATATAATAGCTCCGATGAGTGAATGAAATTAATAGCACAAGTTACGTGATGACACAAATACAGATCATTGAATGCATACGGTATATGTCAACGTGATTATGGCATGAACGGTCATAAGGCTCTGCTTCGTATCTTTTGAATATAAGCAGGGAAATCACGAAAAACACACCCTGCGTAGATGAGAACCCATCCGTAATAGTGTCAAGACCTGTAAGTTGTATTGTCTTAGTATATGGCGAGAGGATCGTCTTTGTCAAGCTGCATGCTACTACTGCTCGTTTGGCTCGACTCAGTGTCGTCAGAGTACACTTCCTCGGAAATACCGAGCTCTGCCTTACGGACATTGATGATCATCCGGGAGATGAGGGTGGTGATAACAGCCCAAATGAAACTGGTATGAAGCGTTAACTGGACCTTTGGGGTATGAAGTCACATTAAGAAGACGCACTAAATACCGAGGAATATCTGGGTGGACTGAAACGATGGCGTCAGACTAGGATGGGAATGTAGAAGCTAGAAAACATACGACATCTCGAACGGCCATAACAAGATTCAAGATCCTCAGAGCTGGCAGCGCAATTGTTGTCACTATGGATAGGAACATAAGGAGGAAACTGGCTTTACCAATGGTTGCCTGGCAGAAAAGGACACCAAGAGGTTACCAAAATGAAAGAGGTGATATCAGGAAGGAACTAACGCAAAAGTACAGAATGCCGTCACGATAGAGGACATGCGTCAGAGACTTGTGGCAATCCCGGGGTCTGCTCAAGCTGTTATAACAAACTACCATGTAGGCGAAAAACTCAAAACAGAGCTAGACAGATTGTATTTTAGCGTCAGAAGATAATGCTTATCGCCATACAACGCACAACCCAGGCATAGAACCCTTTGAGATATTGTGGCCTGCTACTCAGCGCACACATGCGCAGCGCGTCGCTGAAATGTGTAGCGGCTGAGGGAGTCAAAGTGAGATGGATGCTTGAACTGCGGACTCAATGAAGACTCACGCAAAGCTTCTCGAGCAGTCAATACCCAGAAGGTGATACAACCGGCTTGTAAAAGCGTGTATGCAATGATGGACCTGAGAACCATGGCTCGCATCCCATCCCAAAGTTTCCAGAGCTTCAAGAGGATAAGTCCTTTTAGGATCGTGAGTATTTGCACTGGTGAAGGGTGGAAGGCGCAAACCTTGTGATATGGCAATAGAAATAACCCCAAGACCAAAGACTAACATAGTCCACCCCTTGCAACTGTGGCCATCGTCAGGATCGATCCAGAGAAGGAGGAATGGTATAGGATTTACAACTGAATTGTGATGGCCAGCTTCAGTGAGGGTACAGATCGTGAAGAGGGACACTCACAAATTCCGAGAGACCCAGAGTGCTCAGTCCGCTCTGAGCTAGAGAATCAAGCTCGCCAGTCAAAATAGCATCCTCTGGTCTTTACTCTGAAACTTACTGTGCAGGTTGAGAGACAAGACGATACAAACTGAGTAACGATTGACAAGAAAGAGCCATTTTATGACGGTGGCTCGAGATGGCCATATGTATTTCACCTCCTGCTCGAACGTGATGATGTGGTCCCAGAGTAAAAGGACAAACCCTGCCACTGAGTGGCTGTGAGACTTGTCGACAATAAACTATGTCTGTGCTGCTCACTGCAAACATATCGCGACCAGACAATGGTAGGAAAGATATGCCGTTCATGTTGTGTCCATCCGGGTAGGTCCATGAACGGAGAGAGAAAACCACAACAATTCTAGGGAGGCCAAGCGCTGTCGGGCGACTTTATGAGCATGATACACTAGCGCCCGGGTGTGGCAGTGAGACCCATTTCGAGGAAAGGCCATCATATTTCCTGGAAGCCGGGCGAAGCGAGGCGTGGCGTGGACACTCCTTATTAGATCCCAACTGCCACCTTGGCCTCTCAAGATCTTTGGGTACCAGGTATACTTCACCGCGGGTCACTCCGGCTTCAATATTTGTAGCATACTCAGGGCGCAGTAGGACAATCAACACCGCGGGTCGCGACATTGTGGCCTTAAAAGACCTATTTGTACCGCCCCTGCCCGTGGACTCAGCGCAAATCGAGCTGTAGTCGGGTACGGCTTGCGACAAAACCCGGCAAGACGCAAGACATCTCTCCCAGTGCCGACATTCTGTGTGAACTCCACAACTCGACCCAGCCTTTCTTACACCTGAGTTCGCCGTAAAGTGTGACTGAAAGGCCTAAGCGATTCTTATTCACACTTGGGACATTTTGGAATGATAATCAGGTATCGGATCACATCTCTCTTATCGATGGCAACCGCCCCTTCCCTGTCGTTTTGAAACAGGTGCCTTATGTAACGGAGTCAGCTGCCCATAAAGGTGCGAATTTTCATTGTCTCCAATCGAGGTTGTGTCAAAGTCTGCCAACACATTGTGCCCACCGAATGTTCCGAGCCACCAGTCAACTGGGTCCAAGTGTGGTTGGTACCCGCAAGTTCTGATGCAGCCTGTCGAAGTTGTGAAACTGCAGGTGAGATCCAAGTTGCTTATTGTATCGGGACAGTGCTGTAAAAGGTCGCCGGACATTCATTGCGGAACTAACCTGTGATTCCCGTTTCAGTTTTAAGTGTCACCACAGAAAAAAAAACTAGTATAAAAGTGTTAACCGTATTTCAGTGGATTTATATCTAACAAATTAAGCGAATTGGTAATTGAATTCCTGGTAGGTGATTTACCAAGCCTCAGTAATTCAAGTAGCTGAACTTTCCATGCGTGTCTTGTGGAAATCTCAAGTGGTTAGGTAGCAAAAATACTAACTCAGGTAAACAAATAAAAACACATGACTGACTTGTTGAAATTTCTGTATAATTATCACTAAACTTGTCTTTGTTAAGAGTTAGGGTTGCTGTAGGGACAACTCTCATAGTGCTCATGTAAGGGTGACCCTCCTAGTGCCCATAGGTAGCTAGTAGAGGGGAAATCCATATATATATGCAGATAGTGATATTATATAAAAATGTGGAATATAATTCTCTATTTTGTCCCTGCCCAATGATAACTTCTCTCTGATAACACCTCACTCTGTTGATGGCAATATTTTTGAATACTGATGCAGAGTGGCACTACAGAATCAAACTGGTTCAGTGCTAATGTAAAATAAAGGAAATATTTATATTTTATATTTTATTTGAAATGTTTGTGTGATTTGAGAGCCTTGTATACTGAACACATTCGAAAGGGTGCTTGATTTGATATCTAAGTGAAGGAATATTGAAGTAGGGAAGTGCTGGTGCAGGGCTAATCTGTCAGTGCTTAAAGTTTGCATGTAGCAATGCAAGCTTAGTGTTAAGAACTGAGTCGGAGCAGAGGCAGAGATAAGGTTGGGACTCAAGATAGAGTCAACCGAGGTTTGGGGTCGGGTTGCCGAGGAGGGCCAAGGCTTGGCGAACGGGTTGAATGGGACTTGGCTTCAGCTTATGTGCTGTGCCAGCTCAGAGTCCTGTCCTGTATTTTGGATGAGGCCCAAGGTCACCCGAAGTTCAGGCATGACCTTAGCAAGGGGAACGAAGGAGCGTAAGGATTAAAGTATGTTATTATTTATCTATCTACCGCATGAAGGTTATATTACGTAATCTACTGATGCATCAGTAGCGCCGTGCAGAATAAAACAACAAAAACAGTATAAAAACACTACTAATGAGAATTCAAGGCCTTGGGCCTGAGAATATGTTCTGTTTACATCTTTAGGATCATTCGGCGAACGATCCCCGAGGCAATGCAGGGACAAACATGCGCATATATGCGCTTTGGACATGAACGGGCTTCAATAGCCACCGATCGAGCCCCGCGTGGCTCTGAAACACTTCCATTCACCCTTACGACACTTCAACTTCTATTCCTGATCACCCCTATCGTCGCCGATCCACAAACAAAGCCAATCACTTCAATTTCATTTAAACAAGCGCCCAGAGCTTCAAAATGGAGCTTCAGATTTTTTTCCTCATTGATTTTTCTTGTTCTTTTGGCTCAGTATGGTAGTAAAACACATGATCTACATTTCCTACCACACCATGATCTGTTTCAGAAGTTTTAAACATGTTTTTAGTACATTTTTGTGCATTCTTTCCCTCATGTAGACTCCAACCCCAGAATTGCTCCATTGCCCCGATATTCTTCTTGGAAACACAAAGGACAATCAATAGCTAGCTCTCACTATAAGTACACCTGTAAATTTCTCCAGAATCTAAGGCAGTATAACCTCCACATCTCTGTTACAATCTCCACATCTTTGCTTGATATCTTTGCAACCCTTGCTTTGTTAACGAATCATCACTGGCCGTTCGTCATCATTTCAAGGACTCTATTTGACTCAGTGCTTATCCCAAAACTGTTAAGTTCTCACTATCTACCTATCTACAAGTCCGCATCTCCGCACGCGAACTTTAAGTGCTGACACTTTGATTCCGCATCAGCGCATCTCCCATGCTAGAATTCATATCTTGCTTAGATTACCTTTTAGGCACTTAAAGATCGCCTCCAATAAACTTGAAGAAAACATCAAAAACAAAGTAAATAAAATACAATAAAATATATAAAAATTTCCATTTTATTTCTTATTAAAGTAGAATGTATTTGGGTATCTTAGTCAATATCAGAACTGACTGTCATGCACATGGATGAGTGGCTTATATACGAGAAGGTTCGGGGATCGGTGACCGAATGACCGAGTTCAGGGTTGTAAGCTACGAAGGGGGAAGATCGAACGTGAGGTAAGAATAGGTAAAACACGGTGGTTGGGGATTCGGGCCTGGAGGTCCAAGGTCTTGGGAATCAGTCGGGGACGGGTTCTGATACTTAGTAGATAGAGATAATGCTGTAACTTAACAGTATTGAGGTAAAATTTGAACAAGATAGATATCTTCAATTGAGAGCGAATGGCCAGTGATGATTGGCAATCAAAGAGATATAGGTGGAGATATCAAGCAAAGTAAGAGATATTTAGAGTGGGTCTGTAGAGTTTTACTGCCTGAAATATTGATGAGAACTACGAGCATATTTAATAGAAACTGTAGCTATGAAGATTATCTTGTGAATGAAAGAGAAATTGGAGGTGTGGAGTGAGTCTGGGTGAGTATCTGCATGTGGTGATCATTAACCTAAAAACTGAACTAATTACTTCTAATATTCATGAAACCAATTCACAAGTCTTCAAAACTACAAATAAATCAATCAATATAATTTTTCTGCATTGAAAGAACAAGAAAAATAGGAGTGGAAAACTGTGAAATGTCTTGCATGTGTATGCATGCTTCTCTGAAATGAAATAGAAGCTTCAGAAGCTTTGGTTGTGGATCAGTGTGTTAAGAACTGAATTGGAATGAAAGCAGAGATAGGGTTGGGACTCAATAGAGAGTTGACTGAGGTTTGGGGTCAGGTTGCTGAGGAGGGCTGAAGCTCGGCAAATGGGTCGAATGGGACTTGGCTTCAGCTTATGTGCTGCGCCAGCTCAGAGTCCTGTCCTGTATTTTGGATGAGGCCCGAGGTCACCTGAGGTTCGGGCGTGACCTTAGCAAAGGGAACAAAGGATTAAAGGTAGAAATGTATTTGGGTATCTTCATCGATATCAGAACTGACTTTCATGTACATGTATGAGTAGCTTATATACGGGAAGGCTCAGGGATCGGGGACCAAATGACCGAGGTCAGGGTCGTAAGCTATGAAGGGGAAAAGATCAAACATGGGATATGAATAGGTAAAACATGGTGGTCGGGGATTTAGGCCTGGAGGTCTGAGGTCTTAGGAATCGGTCGGGAACGGGCTCTGACACAGTGCCCATATACATAGATAGGAATTGATTGGTAATTTCCTATTGTGTTTTTGCTGTTGTTTCAAGTTCGTGTCCTTTCCAATTGATGGTAGTTTGAATGCGAATGTGTGTGGGTGCATGTACAGTAGGGGACAAAACCATTCACATGTTGTGAGCACTTTGATTGTGTAGCAAATAATGCAATGATCACATAAGCACAAAATCTGATATAATTTATCATATAGCCCTGCATCTTAGCTTGAGGTCACTCACCAGGATGATTATGTAATTCTCAATATTGGCCATGATATTAATTATTTAAAATAATCAAACATGTGAATGGTTTTGTCCCCTGTATTTTTTTCATCAAAAAATGATACATACAGAGCTCAAAATCATGTGACATGTGACATGATATCACATGATTATAATTAAGGATTGTTTATATCCAAACAACACCAAATACCCCCTTGTTTTCAACCATGAAGTTGCCAAAGTTGACTCTATCATCCAACTGCTTAAATCTAGTCATTCTAGCCATTATATCTCTTCCTACCTTGGTGTCTCTGTTGGTTTCATCTCCAATATTTGCAGGAAACACTGTCCTGACATCACCCAGTCCTCTGGTGGTCACCCTTCCAAGATTTCCTCCTCCAATCTCCATCATATCATATATCTCATAGAAAGAGGGAAGAGTGAGAATGCAACCCAAGGCACCCAGGTGCTCAAACACATTCTTAATTAACCCTTGGCCTTTAAAACTGTAAGGAGGTACCTGAAGAAGGCAGAGATGAAGGCAGTTGCGAAGAAGAAGAAGCCACTTCTTAGTGCAAGGCATAGGAAGGTGAAGAGGGTGTTTTCAGAAGCTTATCTAGAGTGGACTGTAGAGGACTGGAAGCATATTGTCTTGTCAGATGAGATCAAAATCAATCACTTAGGGTCAGATGGAAGGAGGGGGGCTTATAAAAAGGCTGAGGAGCCTTTGAATGATAGACTGGTTGAGGGAATACTGAAGTTTGGTGGAGGTTCTGTGATGGTGTGGAGTTGTATGCTGTGGGAAGGACCTGGATATGCTGTCAAAATTGGTGGGAGGGTGGATGGGGAGTTGTACAGACAGATTTTGTATGAAGATCTTCCAGCTAGCCTGGAGTATTATGGGAAAGGTTCTACTGATATCATTTTCCAATAGGATAATGACCCCAAGCACATGTGCAAGAAGGCCACCCAATGGTTTTCTGACCATGGTTATGAGATCATGAAGTGGCCAGCTCAGTTTCCTGACCTGAATCCCATTGAACACCCCTGGACTATTGTCAAAAAGTGCCTTTCTGACTATGAAAACCCCCCTAATGGAGTGCATGAGTTGTGGAAGAGGGTTCATGTGGAATGGAACAAGATAGAGCCTGAGGTGTGTCAGAAGTTAATTGAGAGTATGCCTAGGAGGGTGCAGGCTGTGATGAGGGCAAAAATGAGCGCTATACCAAATACTAATATATACCATTTTTTGATGAAAAAAATAGAGGGGACAAAACTGTTCACATGTTTGATCATTTTAAATAATTAATATCTTGGCCAATATTGAGAATTACATAATCATCCTGGTGGGTGACCTCAAGCTAAGATGCAGGGCTATCATGATAAATTATATCAGATTTTGTGCTTATGTGATCATTGCATTATTTGCTACACAATCAAAGTGTTCACAACATGTGAACAGTTTATATTCAGGCTTTGCCCCAAGGTTGGTTGAGGTCTCGGGTGGTCCAAGGTTTCGGACTAGAAGCCTGAGACTTTGGGTCAAGGACCTGAGGCTTTGGACTGAGGTTCCCGTGCCTTGGACTTGTGCTTTGCATGTGTAAGGGCCTTGAAGGTGGAAGATTTGGTGAAAACAGGTTGTCCCCTGACATAGGAGACATTGGACAAGTTGAGGAATATTATTGGTGGACATTTCTTTTGTTCTTTTATCTGACACATTATCTTTTTCACCTGATCTTTGCCTTGTTCTATGTTTGATAACTTTTTCTCATCATTACTAATTGACATTCTATTCTTGTACTAATATTCCCACTCCACACTTCTTTCCCCTATCTTGACACATTCTCACTTATCTGCTTTGACAGATACTCCTTTCTTGATTCCTTTCTTGTACTTTTTGTTCTTGTGCTTTGTCATGCACTACCCCTATTCTTACCAAGCACCTCTATCACATTGTTTTGCATTGTCCTTGCATCATTGCTGTAGACATGTATATAAAGGCCTCTGTCTCTCTCTGTAAAATAACAATTCAAGTTTCAAGTCAAGTCTACATTCAAGTCCGGTCCAAGTTAAAGTCAAGCAAGCAAGTTCAAGAATAGTCTAGAATGTTCTAGACTATGTCACATGTCACATGTCACGGTCACAGTTACATATGTCACATCACATGTCATAGTCACAAGACTTGTCAAAGTTTATTGACATCACCTACTGCCAGCATAAAGTATTGATATTGTGACAGGATACTAAAATTGTAATAGCCACCAGACGACTATTATCAAACACAGTATTCCAATCACAAAGCCCCTTCTTCAAATGCAAGGCAGTGAAGAAGTCAAGGAATCATTTGATGTCTTCTTATACAAAGAAGAGAATTAGGTTTGGATACTGACACAGTTATACTCATCTGATGACCACCACTGTTGCAATATCCCATCCCTAATCCCATTCTGTTGGAAGGAAGACAGATGACTAATTCCTACTTACAGATTCATGATATAGATAACAGATGTATCCTTTGAATGACTGCACTAGACACCGTCTGAGGAAAAGGACTGTTGCATGCAGGCTTTAGGTATCAAATCTAGGGTGAACACATCAGTGAACGAGTCAAATGGGACTTGGCTTTAGCTTATGTGCTGCACCAGCTCAGAGTCCTGTCCCATATTTTGGACAAGGCCTGAGGTCACCCAAAGTTTGGGCATGACCTTTAGCGAAGGGGACGAGGGAGTGTAAGGATTAGAAGATAAGAGTATATTGGGTATCTTAGTCAATATCAGAACAGGCTTTCATGTACATGAATGAGTAGTTTATATACGAGGGGGTTTGGGGATTGGGGACCATAATGACCGAAGTCAGGGTCATAAGCTACCAAGGGGAAGATCAAAGATGAGGTATGAATAGGTGAAATATGGTGGTCGGGGATTTGGGCCTGATGGTCTGAAGGCTTGGAGATCAGTCTGGGAACAGACACTGACAGTAAAACTAGTAACTTGACTTGTTATTTTACAGAGAGAGGCAGAGGCCTTTATATACAGGTCTACAGCAATGATGCAAGGATGATTCAAAATGATGCAATAGAGGTGCTTGGTAAGAATAGGGTGGTGCATGACAAAGCACAAGAACAAAAAGTACAAGAAAGGAATCAAAAAAAACGAGTATCTGTCAAAGCAGATAAGTGAGAATGTGTCAGGATAGGGGAAAGAAGTGTGGAGTGGGAATATTAGTACAAGAATAGAATGTCAGTAGTAATGATGAAAAAAAGTTGTCAAACATAGAACAAGGCAAAGGTCAGGTGAAAAAGATAACGTGTCAGAGAAAATAACAAAAGAAATGTCCACCAATAATATTCCTCAACTTGTCCAATGGCTCCTAAGTGAATTGGATATAGAATAAGTCACTGTGTCATCTAGGAAGGATTGATGAATCAGAGACAACACAGGCTCCAAAGGCTATTCATGAACCTTTCCATGAATGGTTGATGAGTAGGGTGGAAAATGTGATCCTTCTGGATTCTATAATGAAGAGTGAGTTGAATGGATGGGGGAGGATATTCTGGGTATAGTCCCTTGAATTCTGCCACATATTCCTCTTGCCCTGCATGATAGTATACCCTTTTATCTCCAATAAATATGAATGGCTCTGAGGAGTTGTTGACATATACTGGCTCTCCAATAGCATAAGTGTCATGATTATTGGGATCAGAGAGCTTGTGATGGAGATTAGCAGGATTAGGGTACAGTATGTCAGCATGATTGGAAAATGGCATTCAGCTTGTCCTTCAATGGGTTGCAATTTGATAGAATATTGGTTATGAGTTGATGAGGAAATCATGGATGATGACATAATGATTAATTGAGTTGATTAGATAACAAGTGATGATAGAAAATGGTGGTGTGTTAAGAACCAGATCAGAATGGAGACAGGATTAAGGTTGGGACTCAAGATAGAGTCAACCAAGGTTTGGTGTCAGATTGCCAAGGAGGGGCAAGGCTTGGTGGTTGAGTTGAGTAGGACTTGGCTTCAGCTTATGTGCTGTACCAGCTCAGAGCCCTGTCCCATATTTCGGATGAGGCCCAAGGTCACCCAAAGTTTGGGTGTGACCTTAGCAAAGGGGATGAGAGAGTGTATGGATTAAGAGGAGGAATATATTACATGTATCTTAGTCAATATCAGAACTGAGAACTGGCTTTCATGTACATGAATGAGTAGCTTATATATGGAGGGGTTTGGGGATCAGAGACTGAATGACCAAAGTCAGGGTCATAAGCTATGGAGGGAAAGATCAAACACAAGATATAAATAGGTGAAACATGGTGATCGGGGATCCAGGCCCAAAGGACAAAAGGCTTGGAGATAGGTCTGAGAGTGGATTCTGACAGTACCCCCCTCTTAAGGCTGAACCCATGAAGCCTCTATGAATGGGTGCGTTTACATATTGTGGGACCAAGGTCATGTGACATGTATAGGTCAGGTTTGAGGTATAAAAACTCATGAGGGGTAGGGTGCTGGATATGGGCACCCTCCATTAGCATTTTGACCATGTCCTGTTCTTGTTGTGGAATTATCTACACATGCATATACCCTGCTCCTAAGATATCCAGACGGGTGCTTAAGTGCCAGATATGAGGGATAGGGAATATATGCTCGATTCCCTAAGTCAATCTTATTCAATCCATTTCAATTTGTGACTCATGTTTAGATACCTTCCTTATGAGTATATAGACAAAGTTTCATTAGTTAAATCTTCCTATGTATTTAGTTAGATATTAATAGTTGCTGGTCAGAGATGACCAGAAACTATACAGCTGCATGGGCAGCTATGGATGAGCCCCTCAGTGCTTTGTATCACTGAGGTGGTGAGTCTAATTCTCATTTTATTTGTAGGAGAGTGACTAACTAGTTAGTGGATATCTTTGTCTGCAGCATTAAAATTCTTATTTTTCTATCTACTCTTCTACCCAATAATATCAACAGTTCTGAGTTTCCCAGGACAGAAACATATGATAAGGTTGAATCTGGAGAGGTATTTGGATCATCTAGCTTGTTGCCAGGTGAGTAGTTTTGTAGTTGGAAAGTATTCTTGGTTCTTGTGATCGGTGACAATGTCGAAGGTAATGCCACCAATGCTTGAATGCCTCGAAGATGGCCATGAGTTCCTTATCATGGATGTTGTAGTTGAGTTCTGGGCCGGTGAATGTACATGAATGGAATGTGACCAGGTGAAGTTTGCCATCTTCTGTGAATGTTGAAAGTATGGCAGCAAGTGCATAGTCGGATGCATTGGTTTCAACAATTATTGGTCTATCCAGGATCTAGTGCGTCAGGATTGGGGCACAAGCGAAGGCCCTTTTACCGATTCCCCGAAGGGAGAAGAGGTCCTTTATATTAGACCCCCCCACATAATCTGCTGTTTGTTCTCACGGCCCATATCCCGTTCCCACGAATACACTTTATATAAGCCATTACCATGGTGTCATTACAAGTTGTTTACTTTTCAATGTCCGACTCTAATGACTGTATCCTAGTATACAATCTTAATAACCTTCTGGGAAATCAAGTGTATCCCCGGGGTCTTGCGACCTGAATGTGGATGCTGGGTCTAGGAATGGTTAGCATAAATAAATAGTGTTTTCAATTTGTGGGTGGATTGCAAAAAGTCAATCTCTACACTTTGGATACTCGTGTATCCTGTTGCTTAATAATGTAAACATTCACCCAATTCCAATTTTTCTCCTTCTCCTGTCACTCTTTTCTCTTGATCATCAATGGATTATATAGGTTGCTTATCATTTTACCAAGGTGAGTTGTTATTTTTTTTTATTGGTTCCTGGTTAAAGCAAGAGAGCTGTATTAAGCTAAACCCTTAACCCTAATTACTTTGGCGCCAAAGGCTACGTGAAATGATGAAAGTCGTTTTCCTATGGCTGTTATTCAGTTTATAAATATATCTTCTTAGTGGAATAATCCTTCATTTTCTCCCTCACAGGGACTGAGAATGCATACCTGAAAGCATGGCTAATGTCATGAAAAAATGAGATAAACTGCTTCTTATTGTCTGTAAGTTAAGCCGCAAGCAAAATTTCCTGGCTCTGACTATGAAATGCCCACACCATGTCCTGATACCATATATGTTCACGCCCTTTTGGAGCTTTTTCTGTGGATTTTGAGGAAACTACTTGCTGGTTAAGAATGTAGGAGGATTGCATGGAAATGAGATAGCAAAGTCCATTGGAATCCAGAGCATGTCGTTGTTCATCAACCTGTGAGATCCTAGATATCAGTGTCTACATATGGGCTTTACATTGAATATCTACTTCAAGAGTTGTTTGGATCAAAATGATCAAATGGTCTTGCTCATTTGGTGTCAATCCTGGAACTTGACCATTCTCCAAAAGTTCCACGAGGCGCTCGACTACACTCCGTGAGAATTCATGATCATTGAGTTCTCTAAAACCATAATGAGTAGAAGTGTTGTGGTAGAAAACAGACGAAGGAAAACCTTTCAGACCCATAGTTATTGTCAAAAAGGTTTGTGCATCTTGACCGATAGCTTCCAGTCGACTGTGGGATCAGTATTTAATGAGGGGAGCAAAGTGATTTGGATTAAAGATGCATATGCCTTGAGTCTCTCGTTGCAAGAATTCATCTGCTGACATAGGAGGTACAGACAATTTTTGGAAACCATCAGCTAAAGCATCTTCTAGAGCCATCTTCAGCTGAACAATAATACATTTTATGAGCTCCAGCTTCTCTGAGGCTATATTAGCTTGTGCATCAAGCAAAGGAAAATGATTATATACCCCACAGCAAACACTGAAGCAGCATCTGCGGATGGTAGTCGACTAAAGGCCCATTACATGTAGCCACAAGTTCAAACAAGGAGTTGGGTCTGTTACCATCCACCATGTGGCCAAAATGGAACATTTGGTGACCAGCAGAAACTAGTAATGAACCACCAGATAACCAGATAGAGTCACAGATAGTATATGGTGTCAGACTGAAGCTTAGGGTTCAATACATACTCAAGTGTCTACAAAAAAGACATACTGAGTTATTTCCACCTGGCCAAATACACCCCAAGCTGGCTCCTGTTCAAAATATGTCATCCACCACAAAAGGACGACATGGTGTGCATAACCAATAGCTAAGATTGATTGAGTATCAGCAGTTGATGTCCAGTCAAGATCATCAATGGGATCAACACCACTGCAGATATCTTTTCAGTAGCATAAACTGGAGTAACAAGATTATGTAGCACAGCATACCTGGACACATGACAGTATTCGAACCCCGAAGAAAATTTGGATTCTTTTGAGTCCCATATCATTGTCAGAGCCTGTTCTCAGCCGATTCCTGAGCCCTCGGACCTCCAGGCCTGAATCCCTGACCACCATGATTTACCTATTCTTACCTCGCGTTTGATCTTCCCCCTTTGTAGCTTACGACCCTGACCTCGGTCATTTGGTCACTGATCCCCGAACCCTCTCGTATATAAGCTACTTATCCATGTACATGACAGTCAGTTCTGATATTGACTAAGATACCCAAATACATTCTACCTTTAATCCTTATGCTCCTTTCATTCTCCTTGCTAAGGTCACGCCCAAACCTTGGGTGACCTTGGGCCTTGTCTGAAATACAGGACAGGACTCTGAGCTGGCGCAGCACATAAGCTGAAGCCAAGTCCCATTCGACCCGTTCGCTGAGCCTCGACCCTCCTCGGCAACCTGACCCCAAACCTCGGTCGACTCTATCTTGAGTCCCAACCCTATCTCTGCTTCTGTTCCAACTCAGTTCTTAACAATCATGATCTCTTCCCCGTCAGGATGTGAGACAACTAAAACAAGATTATGGTCACACATGAGGAATAAACAATTATTATCTGACATACCCAAGATGGTCTTCTTTGCAGAGCTGCATCTTGCCATGCATATATCCTTTCGACCGGTACGTACAGAGCCAGTGCATAACCATTTTCCCTGTTCAGTTTCCGGTATCCAAAAAGCCAACTCTCCTGCAGTTGAAATGCTGACAAGTACGTCGTGTTGAGTAGGTAGAATATCGGAACCCCAAGCCATTGGGTCAACAGGAAGGATGAACTGGGGGGCAGCTGGTAATGGAAGGGAGGTGTTGGAATAGAGAATGGGCGGGCATGTGGTAGAGAGGCCTGATGGGATATGTATTTGTACAACCGAAGAATCCTCTGTGATGCGGATGAGAAGTGTATGTAACTGGCAAGGAGGTAACAAGAACAGGGAGCAAAGTGCAGGAATAGAAAGAGTATATTGTGTGGCGGTCATGTGATTTCTAATTGTCAATTGATTTTGCATATCATCAACTGTGGCAGTGGTGTTGCCTGGGTGGCCAGTCAATCAAAACACGATAAGAATTATATTCTAGGCACATACCACCATTCAAGATAGCCACTGCACCTTTACTATGCCATCAACTGACCTGCTGCAACTGAATCATTTCTTAATGGCCCATGACAGCCCATGCCTCACCTCCAGATGGTCATTTAACAGCGACACCTCTACCGTCTGGTGTGCATAAAAACTTTTCAATAGATTCTTCCTCACTAGCACAGTTTTTGAAACTCTCATGATTGTTAATAGCTACATGTTCCAATCCCTGCTGCTGGGCATCGAAGAGTTCCAAAGGTTCAAGATTATGTGTTGCAAGTGGAGGGCATGTCATCAACGTCATATAAGGCATATGCATACAGATCTGTATATGCATCCACACATTCTGTCAACTATCGCTCAATCACTCTGTCTGATTATATTTCATTCACAACCAATTTGACTTACTGCAAACTTCTGGATATCCTTTTATGACCTTATTTTCAGTTCTCAGATGCATGTCATGTTGGAGAAATATCTGGTTTTGTTGGTCATAATTTGGTGAGCGAGAATAATTGACATATGTTATGTGACTTGTTGCATACATTTTGTATTTTGATTCAGATGTGACTGGGTGGGGTTTACTGCATGTCACCAGATGTTATCCTGTTGAATTTGGGCTGTTCGGTGATCCACAATGGACTAGATATGATGCGGATATGATGCGGAACCTGTGAACACATTTGCTTCCTGTTCACAGGTTCACAGTCATAGATGGGTGACAATGTACTCATGTAACCCAATAAGTCTATTCCAGGATCTAGGATAGTCCTGAAACGATGTGCCACCTGTGAAGTCATTTCAGTGTCATAAGTGGGTGATAATAGTCACACATAACCCATTAAAATTCACCTTTCTGATTCAGTTGCTGAGTGGGATGTTTCATTGATGATGAGTGGGTTAATGATTAGTCTGTGGTCAGTGGGAGAGAGACTCACTTGCTTTGAATGCAGGGGAAACGACCCTTTACGGAGGGTGGCAACTCATTAGCATTGAATGCAGGTGAGAGTAAGGGTGCACTCGCCAGCATAATGCATGCAAGTACAATGGTGCACTTGCTATTACAAGAGTGCAAAGGAGGCCAGGTGATTAAACAGGCAGCTGCAGTGTAGAGAGCTTGCAATGTGTAAATTAACAATGGCAGATATCCAGGACAAGAACACAGCAGACATGGTGAGTGACTTTACCAAAATGTGAGTCACTGCATTGAATGCTGGTGACACACAAGTTGGACTGCAGTGTCACTGTGCTAAACACTTGTGACATCTGAGGAGGGAAAAGGATGCTAATGAGGGGAGCGACAGATCCTAGGATGGGAGTCACTGCGTTGAACGCTGGTAACATGGAATGTAGAACAAGGAAGAGGGAAGTCACTGCGTACAACACTGGTGACTGACAATGACGGTGGCTGCAAGTAACTTTAGGGGACGGTGTTGCACTCCAATCCATAGGCATTTTTGGGGTGGAGTCATTGCATTGAATGCTGGTAACATGGAATGTAGAACAAGGAAGAGGGAGGATGCTGTGTAGAACACTGGCGACAGGTTAAGGAATAGGGAAGTCACTGCGTACAACGCTGGTGACTGACAATGACGGTGGCTGCAAGTAAGTTTAGGGGGCAGAGTCAGACTCCAATCCATAGGCATTTTTGGGGCAGAGTCACTGCATTGAACGCTAGTAACATGGAATGTAGAACAAGGAAGAGGGAAGTCGCTGCGTAGAATGCTGGTGACTGATGATGACGGTGGCTGCCAGTAACTTTAGGGGGGCAGTGTCGGACTCCAATCCATAGGCATTTTGGGGCGGAGTCACTGCATTGAACGCTAGTAACATGGAATGTAGAACAAGGAAGAGGGAAGACGCTGCGTAGAACGCTGGCGACAGGTTAAGGAATAGGGAAGTCACTGCGTACAATGCTGGTGACTGACAATGATGGTGGCTGCAAGTAAGTTTAGGGGGCGGTGTCGGACTCCAATCCATAGGCATTTTTGGGGGGCGGAGATCAAAAATATTTGAAAGTGTAGCAGACTACACTAGAGTGTATTAGTTGCTCATAATTATTAGAGTCTGATAAAATTTATTACCTTTCTTATAATATAAATGTGCTAAGAGATAACTATTCCCACGACACCCCGTGACAACCACCACTCGCTTTGTCCTGCCTGTCATGCCCATGGACTGCCACAAAAAAAAATAAAAAATCCTGACTACTCATCAGTATTAGTTACTCATAATAATTAGAGTTCAATAAAATTTTTTTTCTACTTTTCTTAAAATATAAGCGCGCTAAGAGATAACTATTCCCACAATACCACGTGACAACAACCACTGTTCATTTTGTCCTACCTGTCATGCCCGTGGACCATCACAAAAAACAATTCATCCTGGCTACTCATTAGAGTGTTACTCATAATAATTAGAGTTCAATAAAAAAATTTTTTCTACCTTTCTTAAAATATAAGCGCGCTAAGATAACTATTCCCACGATACTGGGTAAATGGAGCATTGTTGTGACAGGATGTGACTGTGCGCAGCTAAAATTTGCACACGGTCACTTGATATTTTTTAGCATTTACGGAATATACCGAAGCTAATAATTATTGGTAACTAATACACTGTACTGATGGGCCAGTCTCCTCGCTAGACATAAGCTCCTCAGTTCTCGACCACTGACCGCATATACATTTAACATCACCTTATAGTCATAGCTAACTCCTTTGGGTCATTTACATGTGGTTTCCGTGAGCTATATTCCTATGCACATGCCCTGAAGCTTCCCTCTTTTTTCCTCCCATCATAGATGCAGCTGAATGATTGTAGTGGCGTATATTGGGTCGTGGCACCTTGTGCTTGCCTTAAGTTCGATGTTACCCTGCATCGTGATTTCTGGCAGTATCATGAACATTTTCAGTAGCAAGTATATGCAGTACGTTTGTTTATTTCTTAACTTCCCTTTAAACCCATTTTTTTCTTTCGTGAAATTTGATGTTGTTCTTTCAACGGGCCTTCCAACTACATTTATCATTCAGGCCAGAAATACTTCATTTTTGCAGCTGACTTCTATTCTCACATGTTTTGTATCCTGTTCGACGTTCCTAGTCCAGCTGCTTTCATTTCTCCTTGCACCCACCAAGCAACTCGTTACTAATGCTTTCTCATTTCCCAGATTGAGCCAACATCTCGTCGTGGAAGCCAGCACACTTGCAGAGGAAGTGATTTCAACCGTGCGCACAGCCCAGGCATTTGGGACGCAGGGGAAACTTACAGCACTTTATGACAATCGCGTCAGGGCTGCATTGGCTGTGGATTCGAAGGTGGCTATATTCCATGGTGGGTAACGAGCTTGTTTTCTCTTTTTTCCAATCATAACATTCTATCCCACATTCTTCCCTCTTTTACTCACCTTTTTGGCATTTCACCAAGGGGATACATTCTTCTGACAACTGTCCCTTTTTGTTTTTGTGTTTTAGGTGTAGGGCTCGGTGTGTTCTTCTTTGTGATCTACTTTGCATATGCACTGGCATTCTTGTTCTGAGTGACGCTCATCAACCGCGGCGAGGTGAATGCAGGAACCATTCATGCCTTCTTGGTTATCTTTATTGGATCTTTTTTCTTACATTTGTGGCACCCGAAATGCAGGGTATGTAACCTCCCCTGCCCTTCTTCTCTCTTCCTCTCTCCTCTGTCATCCACATTATCCAAAACGCCCCAATCCCCCCAATACCAAGCGCGAACTAACCCCTTCTTCCCCTCTCCGCAGTTATATCCAACGCCCTCGACGCTGCTGCCAAGCTCTTTGCAACAATTGACCACATCCCTGACATTGACAGCGCTTCCCCTGAGGGTCTCAAGCCCACCAACATCGTTGGCCATGTTGAGTTTGACCATGTTAAATTCAACTATCCGAGTTGCCCAAATGTGCTGATTGTCAGGGGACTTGAGTATTGTGTTTGAGGTGGGAAAGACAGCAGCGCTAGTGGGGGCTAGTGGGTCTGGGAAAAGGTGAGGGTTTGGTATTGCTAGACTAGGCTTGGTTGGTGTCGCTTTTATGGAGTGCTGACGTTTTCTTTTTTTATTGCCTCTGTTCTAGTACTATCGTGTCTCTCTTTGAGCGGTTCTATGATCCCCTCTCTGGGACCGTGAGGCTCGATGGAAACAATCTCCGGGACCTCAATGTTGAGTGGCTCCTGTCAGAATCCAAATAATAGCAATAGATGTTGTGAATAGATGTTGGGTTAGTAAAAGTGTTCGGAAATATTCCTAATAGTAACAGAGTGGTTTTGGAAAGCAAATAGAAATCCTACAGTAAAAGTGAATGACTTTCGGGACGTCTGCGAATGAAGTGCATAGTTCCGAAGAGACAGAGATTCCGAAAGGATTCTATCTCGTGGATCGAATGAAC
>QMFG01002529.1:0-15009 GCA_003314545.1 Ramaria sp. MG151
CCCAACGGTGCACGACGCGTAGCAGTAGGTTATCTATGGAGTGTGTAACTTGGTGAGACGGTGATGATGACGATGACGTTCCTGATGGGGGGAAGTCCGTCTCGATATCCACCCGGACGAGTAACGAAGAGGTGTAAAAAGGAAGATATTACTGCGTAAACTAGTTCACATGCGTGATGCCTATAGGAACTGGACATTGTTCGAACATTAGAAGGTGATACATTTTGGTTCCGTAGCGCTCGCCTCGTGCCTTGGCGTATCATTTGAATCTGGAGCAAGTACCGAGTCCGATCACAGCCGAGTGTCACAATTAAAGTGAAGGGTTTCGCGGAATCTAATTGCCTCCGGACACACTTGGCTCATCACCCTTCGAATTCGGAACGTACCTGGAGATATAGATGTTAGGAAGGAAATTGAGCAAAGATATGGACATATTTCTTTACTATTTTTCTTTTGATATTTCCTTTATTCATTCTGCACTCCAAGTCGAGGGGAAAAATATCCCACATATCCTCAACAGTCCATTGCATCTTAAAATCATTTCGAGTCAACAAAAAACCGAGCCCACAACCAGTCAAATTGAGTCAAAACATCATCATGAGCCAGGGGAACCTCCTCAAAAATCACTCAAAATATTTATCCGAGTCGAGGGACCTACATATATGTGGTCCAAACAAGCCCCCTACACCCTTTAACATTCCTGGAAGTATTCCCCCAACTCCCTATGCGACTCCACAACTCAAATCCCCTTAATTGACTTTATGGACATCCAGGGGCAAGTCCCCTTGACCTTTTCACTATATTTCCCCCCCCTTCTTTCTATTGATCAATTTTCTATTCCTCCACATTCCATTTAACCCAGAACAAGCTCCACCACTTTGCGTTTAACCTCCTTTATTATCCTGAACATTTATGAACAATATTCTTCCATATTTCACCCCTAGCCCCATTATCATCCCTTTCCCTATTTTATGATATTTTTCCGAGAATAACATGCCTCAAAACTCCTGAACTCTTTTGCATATAAGAAGGACATTATCTACAGTAAATATCATTGGGTTTTCCGGTCATTTTTCGAGTTTTTGAGTTGAAATTATTTTCAAGAGTGTTATTATCACTCTCTGTCTATCTCTACTTGCTGCTGTACCTCTTAATTCTTAACAATAGACGTGGCCAGCGTTACACTTTTAGCGCTGATATGCGGCTTCTATGTGTTGGAATACCTGACATGTTTGTCCCACCGGTCCACATCCATTTCCACATTCTTTTCATGTCCCCTTTTCTTTTTGTTTCCACAGCCACTCTGTACAATATATAAAGTATGGACCTTGGCTCGTTGTCTCCTCAGTTGTTATCATTTATCGACTGAGGTAAGACACTCATTAGTATTCACTTAAACATTCACTTATTTCTATTGTATATAGACTTTGTCTAGGTATTATACAATTAAGTCATTATCATTTATCGACTGAGACTTTGTCTAGATTCCTACAGTATGAGAAGTGGATAGCCAACTAATTCTCATCATATTTTAGTCCTTGTTTAGGCTTGTATGTCTTATTTTGACTCTGCCTATATTGGGAATAGTGGTGATAAACCAAGTGTCCGATCTGTAGGAGCTAAATTCCATGAACGGTCTTGTCATTGCTTTGGTCCCTATTGTCACTAATTTGCAGGCAGAGTCAGAATACACAAGACATACAAGCTCTTTGTATATGCTAAACAAGGACTAAAATATGATGAGTATTAGTTGGCTATATATGGCTAAGCTTTGTAGAAGCAGCATATCAGTGGGGCGCATCTATAGACTGGCATGCACACTCTTTGAATTCAGACTGTGCCTGGGGATGCAGTCTATAGGCGCCAGCAGCTTTTCAATTATAGTGCTCATCACCACTATTCAAACTTCGACTTCGGAGCATGCCTGAGAATGCAGTCTATAGATGTGCCCAGCATCTCACATTTAGCCCTGATATGCAGCTTCTACGAAGCTGAGCCATGTACAGCCACCCAATACTCATCATATTTGTTATTTTATTATTCCATTTTTTTTTCTGTTATCGCGCGGCTATACATTACATAATCTACTGATGCATCAGTAGCGCCGCATAGAATAAAACAATAAAAACCCATAAAAACATTCACTAATGAGAATCCAAGGCCTCAGGCCTTAGGATATAGTTTGTTTACATTTCTAGGACCACTCGGCCAATGATCCCCGGCCTATGCAGGGACGAACGTGCGCATATATGCGCTTCGGACACGAACGGGCTCCAATAGGCATCGATCGAGCCCCGCGTGGCTTTGAAACACTTCCAGCAACTCTTACGATACTTCTATTTCCATTCCGGATCACCCCTATCGTTGCCGATCCACGAGCGAAGCCGATCGCTTCGATTTCATTTACACAAGCGCCCAAAGCTTCGAAATGGAGTTTCAAGATTTTCTGTCATTGTTTTTCTTGTTCTTTTGACTCAGTATAGTAGTGAAACACATGATCCACAACTCCTACCACCTCACGATCAGTTTCAAGTATTTTAAACATGTTTTAGTACAATTTTTGTGCATTCTTTCCCTCATGTAGTCTGCAACCCCAGAATCGCTCCATCGCCCCAATTTTCTTCTTGGGAACACAAAGGACAATTAATAGTTAGCCCTCCCTATAAGTACGCTTGTAAAATTCTCCAGAATCCAAGGCAGTATAACCTCCACAGTCTCAGAACAACCTCCAAATCTTTGCTTGATATCTCAACATCGCCTGCTTTGTTAGCGAATCGTCACTGGCTGTTCGTCATCAATTCAAGCACACTATTGAACTCATTGTTCATCCCAAAACCGTTAAGTTGCAGCTATCTGTCTATCTACAGTTCGCGTTACTGTACGCGAACTTTAAGCGCTTACTTTTTGCTTCCGCATCAGCGCATCCCCCGCGCTAGAATTACATCTCGCTTAGATTATACTTTAGGTGCTTAAGAGACGCCTTGAACAAAC
This sequence comes from Ramaria sp. MG151, assembly GCA_003314545.1. Lineage (NCBI taxonomy): Eukaryota > Fungi > Basidiomycota > Agaricomycetes > Gomphales > Gomphaceae > Ramaria > Ramaria sp. MG151. Next base: position 2,992 of record QMFG01002529.1, read on the forward strand.
TCGAAGAAAACATCAAAAACAGCACAAATAAAATAAAATAAAATAGATAAAAATCTCCTTTATATTCTTTATTAATATTTTAGTCCTTGTTTAGGCATAGAGAATTGTATGTCTTGTGTATTTAGACTCTGCTTGCAAATTAGTGACAATAGAGACAAAAAAGAGTGATAATACCATTTGTGGAATTTAGCTCCTATGGACAGGACACTTGGTTTAATCACCACTATTCCCAATATTTGAATTTGGAACTTTGCCTGATGTATATTGCCTTGGGGAGTCTGAAAGTAGACATCACAAGAGGAGTCGCATATCGTTCGGATCCAGAGCACATACTGATTCCGATCACGGCCGAGTGCCATAGCAGGAAAGCAAATGTAAATGTAAGAGAAATATAATAATATCATATGAATGACAGTCTGATTGATGCCATCCATTGTACAGATATGTGTCATTGTCAGGCTCCTTCAAGAGAAAGTGAGAGTGACTTGCATCTGGTGGGGTCTCGGTCTTATGTCACAGGGTAGCTCTCGCTGTCAGAATACAAGAGTAGCTCACAAGGTTCTTCTAGATTGCGATGCACATCGTGTGAAGCTCCAATTTCCAAGTTTGAACATCGGGAATAACAGCAATAAGCCCAGTGTTCGGTCCATGGGAGCCGATTCCATTCCGCAAACGACCTGCTACCATTTTGGTTCCTATTGACCGATCATGACTTTGAGTAGAATAGACACCCCACCTGTACAGTGCTCTTGGAGCTTTGGAGGTATGTCTAGACCATTGTCGCAGCGAGTGGAATATTCTAAAGCTTTAATGAGTTTATGTTTTGGTCTCTTGTTTCCATACTCGTTGTCAGTCAGTTCACTCATTGTGTCATCATTTACATTTAAGTTCCCTACAGGTCACAACCCACAAATACACATGTCCTTATACACATTTGTGGAAGTACTCTACGTGTTCATATGCTTTTCGTCATTCCCTTCTATTGAATCCTAGTCCTTCCTCTCACGCCCATATGAATATGTGGAAGAGCTCGTCACCGCTTGAGGGTCACGTCTAGCTGAATTCTCACTGCTACCAAGCTGCACTGCTATTCTTCCAGAAAGGTAATAGATTCTGGAATGAGGTCTTTGGATATTGACACGAGACCTTTGTCTTTGAGAATATCCCACCTTGAGTTTAATAGCCTCCACAAATAGCTATGCAAAACTGGCAATATTTGGGTAGGTTCCGATACCAGCTCATCCACGTGTCATATTCCTCATCTTTTCTACAGGTTGATCTTCCTGATGAACCTTCCAGGGGTGGAATCAGTTCACAGTAAATAGAGAGAATTCTGTTGCAGGGAGTAGCTCTGCATTCTGCATGAAAGCAGCCCAAAATAAATTTAACTTACCCTATACACTTACACACATGAGAGTCCTAGGACTATGATTATGTAAAACAATTGGGGCCAAGATAGATGAAGAGGAACTACAACCATTCTTGTGCCAGGGAGGGATCCTGAAGGGGATCTGCAACAGGAAAACTCAAATCCACAATAGCAGCCCCATGAGCAAGGCACAGTGAAGAATGAGAGGAATGCATTGACAGTTTCCTTAGAGAAAGTTGAGAGATGTCCAATAATACTCAAGTGGCGGATTAAATTTGTGCAACGTGAGTGACGCTGTGTAGAGACATTTCATTGAGACTGAGAACCTAGCGACCACGAGAAAGAAATGGGTCTGCTAATCTGCATCAAATATGTCATGGTGTGCCAAGTAAGGAGCCAGTGCAAGCTTACGCCACCACTGAGATCCAGTAAGGTCAAATAACACAATGCAGATATGCATATTGCGATTAACAGCAATATCAAAGGATATCCAAGATATGATGTGCAGGGCGAGTGGAGGAACATATGCCATTGCCCATACATACGATGTTCCAATAACAAAGCAGCAAGGCATCAAGAAGCAGCAAGAAAAGGGAGTGGAGAGTGGGAGGAGTCCAAATGGAACTCCGGTAACATAGCTTTGGTTTATGAAAGGCTTGGAAAAGGTGCATAGACAAGACAAGCGAGAGAGCATCGTTCCGGAGTTGTTCTTCTGCCCATGTACTATATCTATGTGGTGATGACAGTGAAATGGCGGGGTGTAGACCATATAGGCCGAATGGACTGATTTTGACTACCAGGCCACCTAAGCGATGAATATAATGAGGAGTAGTGCGTTTAGAGTCAACAGGGTGGGAAGAAGACATGTAGTGGTTTGATTATAAATTGGCGGCGCCAGGGATAGGGAAACGTTGCCGAGAAACGATATTCACTGTTAGAAAAGGAGAATTTTGGAAACAGTTGGTGGTTGGTTGGAAAAGACAGTGCGAGCCGTGTCCAGATCATAGCATAGAGTTACGTTGATCTGATAAAGGCAAATCACGAGAAGATATGGATAGCATAGAGTACATACACAATGTATTCATGGTCTGTGACCTGTAGAAACTGTTATTATTGTCCATCTACCATGCGATCCCAAATTACATAATCCACTGATGGATCAGTGATGCTGCCTTGAAGAAAAACAGAAAAACAACATAAAAATATTACTAACCTCAATTCAAAGCTTCAGGCTTTAGAATGCACTCTGTTTATATTTTTAGAATCAACTGGTGAAGCATCCACAAGCCCATGCAAGCACGAACACACGCATATATGTGTTCAGACACAAACAGGCTCAAATAGCCAATGATCGGCAGCCACATGTCTCTGAAACACTTCCAAATGCACATAAAACAATCTATTTACCATTTCGATCCACCCCTATCGTCACTGATCCCTGAACGAAGCTGATCACTTCTATTTCATTTAGACAAGCGCCCAGAGCTTCGAAATGAAGTTTCAGAATTTTTCCTCTCCTTTTCTTTGTTCTTTCAGTTGAATATAATTGTTGCATGCATGATCTGTAGTTCCCATAGCACACAGATCGGTTTCAGGTGCTTTAGATAGATTTTAGTTACACATTTGTGCATTTTATCTCTCATGTAGATCGCAACCCCAGAACTGCTCCATCACCCTATTATTTTTCTTGGATTCACAAAGGACACTCACTAGCTAGATCTTCCCTTAAATATGCTTGTAGTTCTTGTATAATCTAATGCAGTAAAAACTCCACACAAGTCTCCCATTTCCTGAATCTATCGTTCTATATCTCTGCAACTGTTTCTTTTTTAGCAAATCATCACCAGCCATTTGCTCTCAATTCAAATGATCTATACGACTCAATAGTTATCTCAAACTTGTTAAGTTTGAGCTCTTATTTCTGTTACAAGTGTCACGTCAGTGTATGCAAACGTTTAGCGCTGACACTTTGCTCCTGCATCAGCCCATCCCCTGCATCTCTATTCAACTCCACTTAGATTATCAAACAAGCACTTAAAAATCGCTTTGAACAACTTCAATAAAATTCAAATAAACTTCAAACAAAATACAAAATAAATATAACAAATATTCCATTCTCTATTCTTATTAGAAACAAATTGAGAAAGATAGCATGTGGATGGGGCAGTCTCAGCATTTAGCAAAATACTTCCACTTTCGTATAGCTACTTCTTGTGGATATTGAACTCAAGCTCAATATTCTCAGCGATGAAGGCCTTGTGTTAATACCCAAATTTTCATTATATCTATCTTAGTAGTGGAGACTGACTGGACGTGGGTAGCAAGCCATTTGATGCCCAATGTGTCTTAGGGTTAGGGTTAGGGCCACTAATTAGGGATTCAAACAATATCAGCCCTGGTCAGACCATTCATCTAGGAATCACTATACTTGCTATGCACAGTGACACCTCTCTTTTTGTTAACCATCAATTCTCTATCTGGATGCAGCCAACATCACCTACAACCAACCTTCTCACATCCTTCACCACACAGACAGAAGAAAACTTGGGTGTCACGCGCTCTTGCTCACCTTGTCCATGTACCCTTCCTGGGACTCTATGTTTGAGGAAGTGTCAGCTACCACCTGCGACATGCAGCTTGATGAAGCGGCCATGGCGTGTTGCAGGCCAGCAGTATTAAGAGGTCAGGGGATTTAATTGTTAAATATAATAATAAAATATTATTATTATTATTGTTGTCGCGTTTGTGACGCATAGTCGCATCGCAATGTTGACGCGTTCGTGATTCACGTGTCGGTCACGTGACGTGTTTGGAATGCGTGGCGGTGACGCGTCGGCGCGTCGTTCGATGTCGCGTCGAAATGTTGTTCGCGAAGACGTTCGTTTGTAGTCACGCGTCGGATAGTAGTTGAATAGACTCGTTGAACTTGAAAGTTCTGTGATAAGATAGAAGTGATGTGATGAAAGAACTCAGATAAAAGACTTAAAACTCGTTGCTGGTCTTTTACACTCGAAGATACAGCTTGAATTTGTAGCTACTTTGGTAGTCCTTATATACAGAAGAAAATAGGAGAAAGTTTTAGTTAATACATGTGAAAAATTGTCCATATCTTATTCTGGAATCTCGCGATCCATGTCCTGATTCCGCTCAAGTCTTCCTTTCGCCATCCGTGATCGTCGTAGGTGGAGCCAACATAATCGATTATTGTTCTAGAACCGTGGAGCGAATACGATCCGTTGTTTCGACCAGTCGACACTGAGGAGGGATTTGGTAGTTGTTGTTTCGGAATATGTCTCGGTGCGTATTCCATTGTCTCGTGTATCGTTGCGTTCTTGTATGACTCGTCTCGTGGCATTCTAGCCTCGCTATCGGCTTGTGTCGCATGTTTTCATCTCTTGGTATGTGCCGATTCTCATGTGTTTCTCGTGTCTCGGCTGACTCTCGTATCTCGTTGCTCCTCATGTGTCGGTTCTTCTCGTTCTGGATTCCTGACTCGGCTCGTGGTTTCGATGGATCTCGACTCGGTATTCTCGGTGTTGGTATTTCTCGCGGCTCGTGTTCTTGATGCGGCTCGGTACTCGTGTCTCGTATTCTTGGTATGTCTCGCGGCTCGTGTTCTCGATGCGTCTCGGTGCTCATGTTTCGGGGTACTCGTGTGTGGATCTGGGCGCGTCTCGTGTATGGATCGTTCGTGTGTGTTCTCTATGCGGCTCGGTGCTCGTGTCTCAGGGTACTCGCGTGTGGATCTGGGCGCGTCTCGTGTGCGGATCGTTCGTGTGTGGATTTGGATGTTCGTGTTTGGCAGTTGTAAATAGAAAAAGATGAAGAATAGAAAGGGATATGATTGGAATTATGGTAGTGTCTGTGTGATAAAAGATAAAAGAAAAATAAAATGAAAGATAGAAAAACTCAAGAAATATAAGTCCATTGTGTATTCTTTCAACAAGCAGCACCCTCTAGCAGCATGGCTGGGGTGGAGCCTTCAACTGAAGCAGGTGATGGACTCCCCTGTCCAATGTATCTCTTGGAAATAGGCAAGATGCCGCTGGGTGATGATGATGCCATAGGTGAGAGGCCTGCATTACAAACATTAGGTTACCTGACTGATACTGCATATAGTTTGTCTGTTATCATCATCTGTCACATCCATTTAGACCTCCTAAAGACACATGCACATCCTAACGGAAGCACCCACTCATCTCCCCAACACATAGGTAGCTTCCATGTGGCCACACTACGGATCCACGATGCAGTCATGGACGAATTTGGTGACCGGAGCGTCCCCAAGACTCTCGACACTGGGACCAAATAAGAAAAGAGAATGGAAATATTTGTTTGTTTATTTTGTATTTTATTTATTTGTTATTTTGATTTTTGTTCAACTTCTTTTGAGGCGAGCTTTAAGTGCCTGTTAGATAATCTAAGCGAAAAATATATTCTAGCGTGGGGGATGCGCTGATGCAGGAGCAAAGTGTCAGCACCTAAAGTTCGCCTACACTGACATGGACCTGTAGATAGAGAGATAGCACAAACTTAACAGATTTGGGATAACTATTGGGTCCAATATATCACTTGAATTGAAAGCGAACGGCCAGTGACGATTTGCTAACAGTGCAAGCTTTGTAGAGATATCAAGCAAGAGATGGAGAATATATCAGACTTGTGGAGATTTTTACTGCCTTGGTTTGTACCGAGAAATACAAGTGTACTTATAGAAAAATCTAGCTAGTAATCGTTCTTTGTGTTTCCAAGGAAAATAATGGGGTGGTGGGGTGATTCTGGGGTCTCAAAAATGTACTAGGACCTATCTAAAGCATCTGAAACCAATCTGGATGCTATGGGAATTATAGATCATGCAATTAACAAGTATATTCAACTGAAAGAACAAAGAAAAAGATGAGGAAAAATTCTGAAACTCCATTTCAAAGCTCCGGGCACTTGTTTAAATGAAATAGAAGTGATCGGCTTCATTCGGGGATTGGTGACAATAGGGGTGAGTCAAAATAGTAAATATATTGTGGTATATGCATTTGGAAGTGTTTCAGAGCCATGTGGGGCTCGATCAGTGGCTATTTGAGTCCGTTCGTGTCCAAAGCACATGTATGCGCATGGTCGCATTTGCGCGGCCTCGGGGATTGTTTGCTGAGTAGTTCTAAAAATGTAAACAAAACATATTCTAAAGCCTAAGGCTTTGAATTGACATCAGTACTATTTTTATGTTGTTTTTGTTTTTTATTCTAGACAGTGCTACTGATCCATCAGTAGATTACATAATGCAAAGTTTGTGCGATAGATAGATAAATAATAACAGGACCTCCTTGTTGGACAACATTGAGCTCCAGGAGCGACATTCCTCTCACACCAAGCGCATAGACATTGAAGAATATTCTTGGGCAGGAAGGAGTTTGGGAGAGCTGGAGAGTACAGCTCCTGCCCAAGAGTCACAGAGTTTGGGTAAGCATAGATTTCATTCTGATATTTTATTTAGGTGGCTGTTGGACTTGGATGGGCTGATATTGACCACAGGACCTGCTGAAGAATTTTGAATATATTGAAAGATATACTTTGTCATTTGATGTAGACTGGGATGATTTAATCTGTATATAAAAGCAGTGCAGGGAATAGGACTCTTCTGTTCACATACCACGTCTATGTGGTGATGAAGGTGAGACGGTGGGATGTAGACCATGTTGACCAATTTGACTGACCAAAGCTGATATGTCTATTCCACTCACTAGGAGCTAAAAGGTGGCAGGACCTTGCGGAATATGATCGGCTCCAAACGGACCAGACACTAGGCATATTTCTGCTATTCCCGATAATCAAACTTTGAATTTGGAGCTTCTCCTGATGTCCATTGAGATATAGAAGCACCCAGCTGTCCTGTGTCCATGTCTCCTGATGAGTTGCAACATCCACAACGATCTGCACCTGTAAGATGTGAGTGAGCCTGCAAATCAAGTTGGGGGTCTTGAAGCCTGATATGGTCTGCAGAAACACCCATTTAGTCCCAATGTCTATCATCGCCAAAATCACGCACTGTAAGCAAGGGTGGGGTGAGCCAAGGTCTCAGCACTTTCCCCCCACTTGCGCTTTCCCTTAACCACTCTGTATCTCTGTGGTTATTGAAGATGAAGCTGTTATTCTTAGTGAAAATAAACCACAAAACAAGATCTCATTCTTTTGCCATAACACCTTCACCCCTATCCACTTTCCCACTCTGCTAGGGGCGTTTGTTGTCGGACGAGCTCTTGCCTCGCATTGTTCTATCGTCTCTGGCAATCGAAGTTTGGCATCGCCCATAGTTATGATGACAGGAAGGAAGTGCCACTGATGATGTTCACCATGCGGACTCGTAGGCATTATGTCATTTGGATACAGCGTGATGACGATACTATCTTTGTCGCTCGCCAATTCCCGAATGCTATAAGACTTGCATGTTCTGTTCATTCGTCTCTATCGTCCTTACACCCCAACGCATTATCCGCTTATCACTATGAATGTCTTCTCAACAGAACCTCGAAACAGTTATACGACAAACGTTAGATTTGTGAGTAACCAGCCCTGTCCAACCTTAAATGGCTCTTACAAGTTGGACAGTTTGGCTTCACAACATGTCTCTACTGCCGCTCTCGGTGAGGTGAGTAATTGTGCATAGAACCTTTTCATCTCATTGCTTCGAATGGCACTCTTTGTGTATGATATGCTTCTGTCGCTTCACCTCAAAGTAAAACATATCTGGAGCAGAAGATTCAAACTAGGAAACATCCTTTACCTACTGGCACGGTACCCTCTCCTTTTGTTCTTATTCTTTTCATTGCCAACATTTTCAACTCTGAAGGTTAGATGTTATAGTTTACTGAATGAACAGCGCTCACGTAGCCATCTAGTAAGTTTTCATGTCGCTTGACACAGTATCTAATGTCAAAATAGCGCATGCAACGACTGGACACACTTTGTTGACAGTATCCTAGTGTTACCACTCTTGAGAATACAAGGTAACGATGTTCCTCATTACCGAATGATATGCTCATGTGTGTACCTTCCCAGGACTGCTAATGGGCCGCGCATCTGGCGTATCCCCGTAAAAGAAAACGGTGAGCATCGGGTATGTCACTCCTTTTTCTCGCTTGTCTCACAATAAGCAGATAGATGCGGGAATGAGGACTTCGGACATTCACACAGAGCGTTTGTCCCGGGAATATTTGAGTTCTGATAGCTATACAAAACTGGAATATTTTGGCAAGTGCCGAGACTGGCTCATCCACGTCTCATCATTCACAACTTGTTTTTCTACAGGTCACGTACCATGAATACACCTGTACTTATACAGCATCGTAGATGTACCCTACGCTGATACTGCCTGTGATTCCCTCTATCGGAACAACTTAACTTTATGCTATGACATGTGCACAATAGTGCATTTCAAATAGATTCTAACTAATCACTGACTGATCCTTCTTGTCTTCCTATCAATTTTCCCTTTGAAAGTAGTGAGTATCTTTTTCAGCTACGCATCTCTATCCCTGGCATCACTGATTTCTAGACAGACAACTACGCGTCCTCCTCTCACTACCGCTGGATCAGTACTCCTCATCGCATACGGGACACCAGCGGCCAAGTACTCGTAGATATTTAACAGACATCAGCTCCGGTAGACGAATGGACTGACCAGAGCTGATATCGGTTGAGTGGCCATTCAGCGGGCATCTGCGTGGGAGTCCCTCCGTTCCATACTCCCACACCCACCCCACAAATTGAAAATACAGTGTTGCATAGGATTAACGGTGGACATGTTCCCATATCCATTTTCTGATAAGACACTGATAAGATCCTGAGGTTATTTGAGTGAGACGAAAAAACCACATTTCTGAATCAGGGCTTATGGATGAGCATAGAAGTCCCATATTATAGTGAAGAGGTAAGTGAATGTAATTTATTTGTTGAAATTGGGGATGTGTTGGAACCACCCCAATTCTTTAGGAAAGGAGGTATACTCGTGGAACATGACTTCAGGAAAATGTTATGCATGATGAGTCAAGGATTGACCTGACTAACATACCGGGTATAGAAATAAAGTGAGATCAAAGCCTGAACCTATGAACTTCAGAATGTTCAATTTGTTACAGGCACCATGGCATAAACATACCTCGAACTATTCCCGAGTAGCCGTGGCGCTAAAGCGGAGACGGGACCTTTTGCAGAATCGAATTGGGTCACCGTTTGATCACACCCTTATTGTCTTGGTACGTCGCTTTCACTATTGTTGATGGCACCGCTCACCCACCAACCCCTCTGTACCTTGAGCACTCTAGCGGGACATTCCAGCGTTTCTAACAAAAATTAGATAATGTTTGGGTGATTCCATCGGCGCAACGCCCAAGAAACTCCTTTTATGCTGCGACACAAATATACAGGCGTGGATGTTTGCCAGATTTATATGTCTTATGCCTGTTTAATCTAAACCTAAGTCAATAGGATCAGACACTTGGCTCTCAGCGCTATTTCCAACCTTCGAATTCGGAACGTGCCTGGGGATGCAGTCGATAGACGCCGCCAGGTTTTCAATTTTTAGCGCTGATATGTGGCTTGTCTTCTACGCGAAGGTCTGTTTGACCCTAACCCTAAGAATAGCTGTTCGCAGCATCTAATTGTTTCTGGCCAGAGACTTGGCTATCAGCGCTATTTTCAATCTTCGAGTCCGGAACGTGCCTGGGGATAGACGCCGCCAGCTGTTCGGTTTTAGCGCTGATATGCGGCTCATCTTCTACGAGAAGCTGAGTGATGTATAGCTAAATGTAGTCCTTATTTAGACATAGACATTCTGATACCGCGCGGCAATAGAGATTAAAAACAGTGACAAGACCGTTCGCGGAATTTAGCTCCTACGGAGGGGGACACGGAGCGGGACATTCCAGGGTTTTTAACTAAATTTACATGATTTTTGGCTTATTCCATCCACACAACTTCCAAGTAAATCTTTTTCCTCTGCGACGTATACAGGATACGAAGACAAGAAGTATTTGTATGTCAGCTTCACCCTAACTGTAAGAAAATAGCCTTTCGCGGAATCAAATTGGCTCGGACCGGACATCGCGCCTATTCACAATCTTTGAATTCAGAACGTGCCTGGGGATGCTGTCCGTAGGCGCCAGCAACTTTTCAATTATAGCGCTTATCACTGCCATTCAAACTTCGACGTCGGAACGTGCCTGAGAATGCAGTCTATAAGACGCGCGCAGCATTTCATTTTTAGCGCTGATATGCAGCTTCTACGAGAAGCTTAGCCGTGTATAGCCAACTAATGCTCATCATAATTTACTCCTTGTTTAGGCCTGGATTTCTTGCGTATTTTGATTGGGTACACATCAGCGACAATAGGGACCAAAAACAGCGACAAGACCGTTCGCGGAATTTAGCTCCCGCGGACCGGACACTTGGCTCACCGTATTCCAAATATTCAAACTTCGAATCCGGAACTTCGCCCGATGTCTATTGCCTTGGGGAGTCTGAAACTAGACATCACGAGAGGAGTCGCCTATCTTTTGACTCCGGAGCAGGTACTGATTCCGATCACAGCCGAGTGCCATAGCAGCAATGCAATTGTAGATGTAAGAGAAATATCATAATATCATATGAATTCATTCCTTGATCACGGACTGATTGATGCCATCCAACGTACAGATACATGTCATTGTCATGCGCCTTCAAGAGAAAGTGAGAGCGACTTGCATCTGCTGGGGGGCTTCAGTCTTATGTCACAGGGTAGCTCTTGTTATTTTACTATCTATTTACCGCGCGAACATTACATTATGTAATCTACTGATGCATCAGTAGCTCCTGTTAAGAACTGGATCTTAGCAGAGGCAAAGTGAGGATTGGGACTCAATATAGAGTCGACCGAGATTCAGAGTCGGGTTGCCGAGGGGGGCCGAGGCTCGGTGAACGGATCGAGCGAGACTTGGCTTCAGCTTATATGCTGCGCCAGCTCAGAGTCCTGTCCCATATTTCGGACGAGGCCCGAGGTCACCCAAAGTTTGGGCGTGACCTTAACGAGGGGGACGAAGGAGTGTAGAGATTAAGCAAGGTGTATTGGGGTATCTTAGTTGATATCAGAACTGGTTATCATGTACATGAATGAGCGAATTATATACGAGAGGGTTTGGGGATCGGTGACTGAATGACCGAGGTCAGGGTCGTAAGTTATGAGGGGAAGAGATCGAACGGGAGGTAGAAATAGATGAAACATGATGGTCAGGGATTCGGGCCCGGAGGCCCGAGGTTTCGGTCGGGTTCTGACAGCTCCGCACAGAATAAAAACAATAAAACACCATAAAAAACAACTACTAATGAGAATCCAAGGCCTTGGGCCTTAGGATATAATCTGTTTACATTTCTAGGACTACTCGGCCAACGATCCCTGGCCTATGCAGGGATGAACGTGCGCATATATGTGCTTCGGACACGAACGGGCTCCAATAGCCACTGATCGAGTCCCGCGTGGCTCTGAAACACATCTATCTACTACTACAACACTCTCACTTCCATTCCTGGTCACTCCTATCGTTGCCGATCCACAAATGAAGCCGATCGCCTCGATTTCATTTAAACAAGTGCCCAGAGCTTCGAAATGGAGTTTCAGGATTTTC
>QMFG01002530.1:3420-19797 GCA_003314545.1 Ramaria sp. MG151
TTTTGCATTTGGAATTGGCAGACGCGTCATATCACTGCCTTTCCCTGGAATGCTATACACCCTCATACTCCAAAGAGACCTCCTATCGATAGGGGACACAACCGATTCTCTCCTGGCACAAGAATTCACAGGATCTGATGGATTTAGAACCGGTTTGTATTGCGGTTTGGAATTCAGACTTGGCTCATCTTACAGTTGAACTTCATGCGTTGGGACGCTGCAGTCTAGAGAGGGGGTGATGTCAGGGGACAACCGGTTTATTCCCTTTTTCCTCTCTTTTTTCCCGTTTTTCCCTTTTTCCCCTTTCCCTCTTCCCTCCTATTCCCTATTTCCTTTTATACTAGATCTATCCTATCTCTAGTATTATGTCCTTCGCCTCCCTTTTTCTCTATTTTCCCCTAGTGCTAGTTACACCTTTGTTTGCTCTTGTTTGACCACCGGTAGCTATATAGTTAGTCACTTAGGTAAGGGAATCCTCACCCTTTTCTCTTTGGATTTCCCTTACCAGGTATGTGTCTCGCTACTGTAATTACTCTTTGATTTTTATATAACTTTGGATTTCCCTTACCAGCCTAGAGTGAGTCCCTGTGGGTAGCTTGCAGGCCTAGGCAGGATGCTGACAGGGTAGTATCCCCTGCAGTATGCCTGCCAGCAGGCATATCCCGGGTAAGGTGAGGTTTCCCTTACAGGAAAGAGAGGGGGAAATCTGGATGAAAATAGCACTTTGATATGGGGTGATAGGAAGATAGTAGTTTACTACCTAAGAGTACAGAGTTGTGAACCTAATATGAAGAGATAAGGGGTCATGGGGGTGTGGAGCAATAGAAGTTTGAGATAGAAGAAAAATGGTATACCAGCGGTGTCTCTCTCCTTGGCTGGTTGAGATAGATAATCTGACAGTGTTGTGATATGTGTGTTGAGATAAGTGCAGTAGCTAAATACACAAGGGCTCAGTGAATGGGAAGTTCACGAAGTATATATTGCTACCCTAAATACACAAGGGCTACAAAGTTGTAAGTACTTGTGTATCCAGGCAAACAAGAAGATACACACCTGTCAGAATTCAATTATCAAAGATAAAAGTTATAGATGAATGTAGTGTTAGTAGTATTGTTCGGAAATATTTCTAATAATAATTGAATGATATTTGAGAGTGAATGAAAGTCCTACAGTAAAAGCAAATGGCTTTTGGAATGTTTGTGAAAAGGTACATAGTTCCAAAGAGATAGATATTCTGAAGGGATTCTATCACATGGATTGAATGAACTTTACAGTCCATGTCGATCACAGCCAAGGGTCTCACATCCTTTTGAAGTGTGTCCAAACTAATATAAGTAAAGTTAGAGTACTCACTCAAATGTGAACTTGTTGTTCAAGGTAGTTCACGATGATTTGGCAAGTTGGAGTAGAACAATCAAGTAGACATACAATAATTGAACTAGAAAATATACATGCGAATGTGCTAGCTACATACTGAATGATTTGGAAGAAAGAGCGAATGGGAGAGAGTCTGTGAAGATCAGAATGTAGCTAAGGTACATGTATACTAATGAAAGGCCATATGAAACAGGGAGCAAGGGAGGTAGGAAAATTGTAAATAGAGAAAAAGATTAACAAACTAGAAATAAATCCTGAAACATGTTTCCAAACTGCATGGCTCTTCGGATAGAGACATCCTATTCCTATTCCTTTAAATAATGACCCTGGATGTCGGGGATGAATGGGTCATTATATGAGATGACATAGCCTGTCACTATAAGTTTCGGGGACATAGAATTGACCCTGATATTGAGTTCCTTGAAAAAGATGGGGATAGTGATGGGGATAGTGCAGGTGCCTCTTTTTGAGAAGAGATGTATGACTGGACCTGATTATCAATTGAATCACAATAATATCAATGGATTGATTTGCAATCCCTGAGTGAGGTGGGACGATGGGATGAATATATATGAAGGGAGTTCTATTGTTCAGAATTCCAAATGAACCATTCAGGTGAAACCCTTCGGAATGAATAGGGTGAGGGATAAATCATGATCGTGACAGCACCTCAGTGAATGGGAAGTTCACTGAAGGCTTAGTAATTAAAACTACGCTAGTTAGTTGCTGGGATTACTAAGCAACTATAACCTAGATGTCCACAGAGTCCCACATGACACAGGGTTCTAGGCTTACCGGTTCCAACTCCAACCATGTGGTGTATTTGTTCCATTCGTGACGGGAGTTAATCGTGTTTTTCGTGATAATCTTGCTGCGTTGGTTCCTTCGAGTTTCGTGGCTTCGGCGTGGTGGTATGTTGTTTGGTCGGGTCTGGAATGTGTCATTTACCGTTAATCCGTCTGTCTCATCAGTGTCCGGCTCCAGGGACTACACATTCCAACTCTGGAATGCAGCCACAGAGGAGGTAGAGCGCACATTGGTGGGTCATTCTAGTTTTGTGACATCCGTTGCATTCTCTCCAGATGGGGCACGCGTGGTGTCTGGTCCGTACAACGACACAGTCTGTATCTGGGACACCCTCGCCGGCGAATCAACCTCATTGTCTAAATTTGAATCCTGCCAATTGTCGGATGGAACCGGAGTCCGCCATCTCGAGCAAGGCCGGTTTCGACTCTTCTCCCTGGAAGATCGGGACATATACCTATCTCCGGATAGGCGGTGGATCGTTACCGACAGACCAAGTGAGGGTTGTTGGATACCCAAAGAATTCCGAGACGTCGCGGAAGCTGCTTTCTCGGGGTCAAAAGCATGCTTTGGATGTCAATCAAGCCGTGTTTTTATAGTCGATTTTGCCCCTTTCCACCGAGAGAACTAGTTGTGCATTCTTTCCCAATTTATTGTATCTAGTCCCCATCACGACCTCTCAAACAATTTTATGTCCTTCAATGTCTCCCCTCTTGCACGCTATACGACTCTGATCAGAGGTTCTCTCCTTCTGTCCTCTCTTCCTCCTAATATCGCCATTATCGCTGCCGTCTCCCTTCAACCTCCGCCCCTTTTCAACCGCTCTGCAAATGAACAGCTCTCACACATTGTACATCCCACTTCCGACCTTCCTCCTGTACCCTATTTCCCCCACTTCTCACACTCATCAGCGATCCCTGAGGTTACCACTATCCCATTAATCCTTATTAGATGAATCAGTGTAGTTTTTCAAATCCTCGCAGTGATTTTTTTTCCCCGCCAGCTATATATTAAAACGTGCATAGGCATATCAATGACATATATATTCGGTCACTCCCAAAGTCAAACCACTAAAGGTGGAAACGGTAAGCAAGCCATATCGGCGAAGCAAACAATTCCGATGAAAATGAGGAAACTGCATATACTCACTTTCCTCCATCCACAAATGCCAGTCGGTCGACAGCAATATCAAAATCTCCAAGAGCATTCACAACCGTAACATTCGGCCATGCTGGTACAATAATGTGCTCTCCGGGGGGAAACGCCTACGGTTCAAGAACGTCACTAAGCGCGAGCCAACAAAGCATACTAGTCGGCATGATCGAGAGGCATATTCCAACTCCAGAAGACGCGATACAATTGTAGGATGCTTAGGGTCTGGGGGAACGGTCTGTTGTCGAGAAAGTAAATTGAGTAGAATCGAAGAATATTGGCTCAAACCGCACATTAAAGTACCCCCACTCTGTCAAATAAGCAGACCTCACACGTAGAGGAAACAATAATTCAACTTTAACTCACCGGTACACACAAGGAATAACCAAGCTCGCCAAGTGGCAGACAGTGAAGTATCCTGGAAGGATGTTGGATTGCTGCTACCAAACCTCTGCGGTATGTGAGCGAATGAAGGTTGGATTTAATTATTCAGAAATGATTTGTTCGACTATGCTGCCGCGTGAGCATTTAGAGATAACGTTCTGGTATGATTATGGTAAATAGTCTAAAGGCATTTGAGTCTTTACCCACCTTCCTGATATACCTTGCATCAGTGAACAAGGCAAAATGTACATCTAGTGGCCCAATATCTTGGTTCAGAATTGAAATATCGTTGACATCACCTTGGCTAAACGTTTGCAGATCCATGACCTCAGAAGATGTTTGACATCGTCCCAACCATCGGGTTTCTTGTCTGCGATAGCATCACAAAATCCGTCGAATTCGGTCGAGCTAATACCCGGGTCCCAGTTTTTCTCTTGCCAAGAACTAAGTGGACTCTGAAAAGGATACGAGACATGCAATAAACTAAAATCATTGGTCGAACCTCTAATACTGACACAAAGGCTTGATCTTGTGGTAGGCCTCTGAGACTGAAAAAGCACTTGACCCAGCTCCCAGTCAAGTCTTTACTGAGACAATAGTCAACGAGACTGATGGAAAATTCCAGCGCTTTTAAAAGTGAGATGGAGGTCCGCCAATCATCTCGAGCAGACAGCTCGAATATGAAACGAACCAACTCCACCAAGAGTGGGAGGAATGGAGCAAGGCGGGCATTTGACCTAGCTCATAATGAGTTATTTGTCAAGCAGAAGTGCAGAGACTGATATGTATAGTTTTCTATCATAGCCGACATAGTGGCATTCAAATATGAAGACCATTAATGACACTCTGTCACGTGACTATAGTCTGCAACCCGACGTCCACCAGACTCTTGGGTCAATCCGCTTAATTTTTAGCTCTCTTTGGAATCTAAGGGAACATTGAGCATGGCCGTCACAGAATCTTTCAAGGCTCCAAGTGTGGTTCCTCAAGATTTGGCTATTATCATGGGGCTCGTCAATCTTCCTGAACGTGCTCCTAGTTTACAAGAGAAAGAGGAGTTGATGAGACGGCAGAAGCGCAAGGGCTCACCAGACATCGTTTCGAGATCTGTTATCGATGTCGATGATATCTCAAGCAGTTGCACGGAGAGCGAGGACGAGGTTGAGGCAGAAGTCGCCGTGTCGTCGAAGACCATTGCAGTTGCAACTAAAAACACTGTTTCGTGAGTTTGAAACATCGTTGCATAAACTGGGTCCGCCACTAAAATGGTTACAATGGATCTTCTGTCAGGACCTCTTCTGACGAAGAAGACTCAGACTCGCAGTCCATAAAATCTGAGCCTTCCTCTGATGGATCGTCATTTCGGCCTAGGAGGACAAATAAACAGAGACAACACTCCGTTATTGATCCTGATGCTATCGATGATGGAGCCTCCGCGTCTGCTTCCTACTTCCCTACCACTCACGAGATACCTCCCAGTGCTATACCTGTCCCGAATCTTCCGGATCCATCCACTCTGCCTCAGGAGGCACTCACGTTGGTTGGAGAGATTGTAACGATTTTACCTGACAGCCTCACGGTGCGTGGAGGCGGTTTGTCAGATTCCAGTGCGCAAAAAAGGAGAGACACTGTGTTGAATGAAGGGAGTTTGCTGCTTCTTGACGATCGCACACCTTTGGGCTATGTTTCAGAAACTTTTGGGCCAACCACACTTCCTCACTATTTGGTCAGATTCAAGCGCCGAGAATCGATGCGGAATTCAACTTCAGCATCACAGCCGTCCGTTAACGATTCCTCAGAACCTGTCCAAGAGCAAACAGTATCTAACACTGAGAACACCCCACAACCTGCGACTTCATTGAGTCCCCCCTCGACGGCTTCCCCGCACGATTCCCCCGATCTTACAAAGATCCATGTCTCTCGCGCTGTCTACCACATTCCTTCACTTAGTAAATTCGTTTTCCCAGCTGCATTAGCAAATTTAAAAGGCTCAGATGCCAGTAATCTCCACGATGAAGAAATTGCTGAACATGAGCAGGAGTTCAGCGACGATGAGGAGGAGGCTATGCACAAACGGCTTCGGTACGCAGATTCCTTTATTCGTTTTCCGA
Source organism: Ramaria sp. MG151 (assembly GCA_003314545.1). Lineage (NCBI taxonomy): Eukaryota > Fungi > Basidiomycota > Agaricomycetes > Gomphales > Gomphaceae > Ramaria > Ramaria sp. MG151. The sequence continues at coordinate 9,249 of QMFG01002530.1, forward strand.
ACCTATCGCGTGGTGTGACTTATCCTGATATGTGAAATATTTTCTTATCTCAAGGAAAGCCTTTCCTTCGCGATCAACATCAGGAACCCCATTTTTGGGCACGTTTGACGGTGAATGCGATGATTCTATATTTGTGGCACCCGATGAAGCAAGTTCACTATATGGGGCATCACCATACGATGTTGAAGATGGATCTTCTCAATATAAAAAGGATGACTGTGTCCCGTCGTTTCCGAGTTGCTCTGACTCCGTGGCCCCTTCCTCGTCGTCGATTAACCTTGAGGACACAGCTGTGCGGGACGCTTTAACGCTCGCAAGGAACTCGCGTCATCGTAGACAGGCCTCCGTGTCAATTTTAGAAGCATCCGCCGCAGGTCCATCTCGGGCTCATGAACAAGGTTACCAATCCCATAGCCGAGGCAGAAGAGGAGGTCGCGCTCGCGGGAAAGATCGGGACCGATCTGAGCGTGGTCGAGAACGGAACTCTAGAGGTCAAATACGTGGCCGTGGTCATAGACGAGGACCCGGAGCGGCTCCGAATATTCATGATCGAGATCACATGCCGAGTGGGAATTTAAAATCTTCGTTTTCTTTCGAAGAGTATGACCCTCACATGCCACGACCTCCATCGCCGACGTCATTAGCCATTGCACGTGCCACAGGACAGTGGGCGGATGGCACGCCATTTCCTTATAATTACGGAGCTACCAGTGGTGGCAGCACATTTGTTACCGACGCAGATAATGCTCAACCTTCCAATGACTTTCAGGGCCACATCTCGATGGATTATTCCCCCCTTGAGGCTTATGGAACCCAAGGGTACTATGGCTCAACTGTCGCGTTACCCCAGACACTCTCGTACCAACCATCGCATATCGGGAATTACGGAGTTGCTCCTCACATCAACCCGAGGTTCGCACAGGCATTCCAATTGCCTGGAGTACCACAAGGATCATCTGTGACCCCACAAACTGGCTCGCTTGACATCTCTATTTCCCATCCTCACTCTAAGCCTTCAGAGACTGAGCCGAGTCTCTGATTGGAGTACTGAAAAGTATTCTCTTTACGCAGTTTAATGACAGGTCAGGTCAGGTCAGCTGCCTGATTACCGGTGATGCTAAGCGACGAGCATCCAGTCAAGGATTTTAAATACTTTTTATTTTCCTGATGGGGATTCTTGATTCGAAAGTATCTCGAATTAGTAAGCTGAGAATGAATCTATACCGGAAAGCGATAATATCGAGCAAGGGCCTAGCGTGTGTAGGTATATGTTTGAATTATTTTTGTAAGTTCGGTCATACCGAAACTACCAAATACTTAGACTACTAACAAACAGCAGTGTAGTTGATAGTACAGCTAAACCAATTTCGTCCAACACCTCTACCAGTTACACAGAGATTCGTTCTAAAGGCAAAAAGCAAGAGCGAGGGGCAAGAACAAAGCACCAAAACTGTATCGAACTTTTTAAAAAAGCGGAAGGCTCCATAAACACACAGCAAGAAATAGACACTAACAAGTACACAAAACAATTTTCAGATGGTAGCGATGGTTTATGTTGCTGCATATTGTTGAAACAGTTCGGTTTGATTTTCCACAGGTATCCAGCTGAACCCAGGCATCATCATGTCATCCCTGTAACATAGAAAAATTTAGAAAAAAAAAGCAACAGCAGTGAGACCTCTCCTAATATTAAAGGCTGCGCACCAGAATGTCGGATTTGCGATTGCTCGCATAGTAGCCAACATACCATCGTCAGCGTCTGGGTGTATATCATCTGTCATCACCGTATCTGGAACTGTAGGTGCTGAACTGGCATGGGAATGCGCTGGAATAGTATCAGATACTGATGAGGCGCCATCATGTATTGATGGTGCAGATAAATTTCTCGGAGATGGTGGAGTCACGATCGGAGGATGATATACTGGGTGGGGGAAAGAGTGAGTTTCAGACACCACATGCTCTGGCTGCTCAATGGTAACTGTAAGTGAAGGAGGCTCTTCTGTTTCAGAAAACGGCTCTGAGCTTCGAGAAGATCTATGACTAGATGTGTGCTGCTCCAAAAGACCAGATAGAAAGCGGGCATATAACTTGGGAGTATGACGATCGTCAATAGCCACCTTGTCTGACTGGAGAACACCAATTAAACGCGCAACGAGGTTGACAATATCTTCCTGCTGACGGGAATCTAGAACCGACGCAAATCGTGGGCGCAAAAGCTAAGAAGAACACATTTGTGAATACGAGAAAACGCTGGGAAACATATACCGAACGATCAACCTTAAGAAGGAACACACACGCAAAGCTAGCGAAAACGAATTGCGCATCTGGGGCAGTACGAATACTACTCAAGTTTAATAAAGTGTCGAGGTGAGCAAAGATGAGACTTACAAGGGGTGTGGCGACATTCTGTCAACAACAACCATGACAACAGAAGTTGCCGTATCAAGACACTACAAGACAATCGGGATGAAGAAAAAGATGAAATATGATCCACATACGCGCTGCAAAAATGGATCGCCGCGAGACAAGCCGTTCTGAAACGCGTTCTGGAATCGGAAGGATAGAATGACGAGGCGAGAGTATGTATTTGCGCTGGCTAGCAATTAACAAGTGACCACAGCTGATCTGTGACAAGGTAGGTGGCTTACAGGCGCAATAACTCTATGCGATAGAGGCAATGCAAGCCTACAGATCAATCTTCAATTACTACAATACTTAAGGCGACGATGAGACACTCACTAGTACTGTCTGACTCTTCGTTGAAGCGAGGTTCCCATTCGGCCCAATGATCAAGAAGCTCTTGTTCATACTTCTTAGTCACCGCGTCAAAATCAATCATCTAATCATCGTCGATCAGTAACACCGGAGAAACAAAAACGCTAAATTTACCTTATTCAATCCCGTTGGAGCATCAGGATCTGAATAAATGGCTTCGTGAAAACGCGCCATCACGCGCAAAAGTTGTGTATATCCATTTAGATGAATATCATAATTGAACTTTGTTGTTTTATACCAGAACTTGGTGTGCCGTGAGATGTAGTCCTCCTTGATCGTTGATGGTTTACCGAACTGTGTCGATGTCGAGCGATCAAGATTATAGCAGTTGATCCAGATTCTAGTACGATTCGCAACTTCACGTTCTTGTTGTTCGTTTGTACTCTTCGCCGTCAAAGAATGATGAAGGTTAAGGTCGGTTGCCACTCTTGTTTGAATATGTGAGACATAAAAAAAACATATAAGAAGTAGATTATACCGTATGGCTACACCAAGCATTAACCACCCGCGATCTTCTTCCCAGCGAGCCGAGTGGACGGGATAAAGACTAAGCAAGATATATCCAGCAACGAGTTCTGGCGACTTGAGACCTGCTACTAAAGCCTGCCCCGCCTCTATTTTCGCGAAGTTCATGAGAACCGGGTAGAGGCCATCTCGCTCCGTCAAGTATCGCGAGGCAATGGCACAAACTGATCATTAAGAAAAGTTATGAGTCGATTTGGATAAATTCAGATCGCATTACTTACTGACGGTGAAAAGAAACGGAGAGCGCCAGTATGTGGTCTGGGCAGTGTAGATTACGGGATCTAAAAGCGACACAGAGAGCTAAACATACGGATAGATAGATAAATTAACAACAAGCATCATGCTCAGACAGGATGTCGTTTCCACCCACATTCATACTATCGAAGAAACTGCCGAAAAGTCAAACGACAAGTTAGTTCAAACACGAGGTGTAAGACTGCGCACATGTCAAACAACTTGTCCACTTCTCGCGGAGAAACCAAACTCGAAGCTAATATCCGTGGCGGAGGTTGACTCTCGCGCACGCTCCATCTGAGTTCGGGATTCGTGCTCCTACCTGTTGAATTTCAGTGCCACACAGTTAGTGTGTTACACCAACGTTCTCACCTGGGCGGAAATATGATGCATTTGCCACTCCAACATCATCTCTATCACCGTCCGCGCTGACACTTGCCGTGCTGCCTTTACCACGGTTTTTCCTCAACGCGGAGCTCGCAATTAGTCCAATAGGTGACAAGGCAGTTCCCACTGCCGGACTCCGAGTCGTCCCTTCTGCACCTGACCCACGCAGCAGGGGCTCTGGTGATGGCACATTCTCCTCAAAGCCATCATCACTCTCATCTTGGGCCGACAAGCGCTCATGCTCGTCCACCGTGGATACGGCGCTTGGCTCTAGGTCACCGGATACATTTGCACTTTCGCGCGCCTTGTCAATCCATTCCTGGATATCTTTGTCTTGCACGCGTGCTGCATTCGGTGATGGAGATCGAAGAGGAATGGAACTAGGACTTAATGCGCTCTCAAGACCACTTTGCGTTGCAACATCAAGTTTTCCCTGCAATTCCTTGACTTGAGCCTCCAGCATACGAATGCGATTGAGCAATTCTTCTCGTTTTCTATATCCACAGAATTAGAGTCAACGTGAACTGATGTCAAGCAAATCAGAGAGCATACGGAGGCGCTCTGCGAGGCTTTCGACCCATAACAACGCATTCTTTCTTCCCCGATCTGCAACGATTGCAAATATTTTGACCTGGGCTGAATTCGCACTTGACCTGTGGAGATATTTAATAGCTCAACAAGCCTATCTTACGTAAAAATCTCACTTTCAAGCTTTTACAATGTACACATGCCCCTGGACTGCTTCCACCGATTAGAGAAATCATAGATCACACATATCAAAACCATGGCATACGCACAGTCTTGTGGGCCTCCGGGTGCCTTCCACATTGTCTCCAAGTTCATTGGCTTCATCCTCATCGCTATCATCGTGACTCCGTCGTTGTCTCTTTCCTTGGCGCGATTCGGAACCTGGTCTCCCCGCAGTCCAGACAGGATGATATTCATCAGGGACCGTCTGACCAACATTTGAAAGAGATGGGTGTGAGAATGGTTGGGAAGGATTCTGGAATGTGGATGAATAAGCTCCTAAATGAGATGAAGGTGACTGAGGAAGGTTCTGTGATAGTATTTGAATGGGAAGGTCGGGGTGAAAACCAAAAGCGGCTCCGATGTCAGCGAAGGAACCTTCTCTGAAGTCAGCTGCATTTCGTTCGTATAGGCTTGAAGGCTGATCGGCGCCGCTGGCTGAGAACTCATATGCTGACTGCTCCGTACTTGGATCGTAAATTGATCCAGGATTGCTTCCGCGGTATCCGTTGCCCTGCTCGTGGTATATAGACCCGTACATTGGCTGAGGATAGAGATGGTGGTCAGAAAGGAACTGCTCCTGGTCGATGAATGAGGGTATAGAGCCTATCATACTGACAGCAAATAAAGTGGCGCCTCTTGCCTGGTTCTTGAAGTTGTTGACGGAGTTGGAAATTGTACACCAGTGCACCGCCTACGTCGGCAACGGCTGACATTCCCACCTTCGGGACTTCACCAGGAGCTTACCAACTTCCGGACTGCGTTATTCCTTCCAGTACCTGCAATTTCAACAAAAGATGCGTCTTTACTTGTCCAAAGTGACGCCAAGCCTCAGCTATCACGTTGTGGCACGGTAAGTTAGTCGCACAATAATGACCTCCGTTTGACGATTTCGTTCAGATTTGTCTCACGGCCTGGAGTTTAGTGGGAGGCAGTGACGGAAGAAAAAGAAACCAGTGTTTCAGCACTAACATATTGCTCATTACTGGCATACTAGCTTCTAATTGCGGTGACAAGCTGCGACTTTTGTAGAATGATTAGTTAAGAAAGGTACCGCAGCGCACCGCCCATCCTTTCACATCACCAACTCGCTTCTCGGCATAAATTCACTGACGTCCAGTCTTTCCTTGGCAACCAGCCACATCTACGTAAGCAGAACTCTGCTCCCGTTAATTGATCCTCGACGCAACTCTTTACTCATATATGGTCGATTTATTGTCTCTGGAGCATCTTGGATCTGTGTGCGGATTATCGCCAGTAAGCTTCGTATGCTCTCATTCTCATTGGCGTTCAAGGTGGCCCTGGTGTAGGTATGAAACTTATCGCTATTGCCATACTATGGAGCCATACCCTGCCATTATTTCTATGCCACTTGTCACTTCCGTGACTAATGATTCTAGGATTATCTGTCCTCGATCTGAAGTTGTTTTTGTCCCAAATTTTATTTATCTCCTCTCACTGGGAAATTCCGAGGAGTGAGAACGTATTTGGTTGGCTTGATAAGCGCCAGATGCATAGAATTTTTCTCCATCTAACGTGTTGATCGTTTTTCAAGAATTTCTTTCTTTTTTGACGTTTTATTGAGTCAAAAACGGCAAGAAAATTAAGTGCTTTTGAAAAAATCATACATGTCTAAAATGATCTTGAAATAAAATAAAAAACTACAAAGAATCCAAGCTCCTTCATAATTTTCTTACAATACAAGATTTTTAATGATTTTCCTTGGTCAAAAGTCTCTTCTACAATCTTCATGAAGGTTCCTCCACTTGCTTGTTATAATGCCATCAAGACTCTTCCGAGCACTGATATTTATCAGCAATAGTGAAATAATACTAGTGTCTGTCAGAAGAACTATCAAGGGGCAGCTTATTCATGGACAGTACTACAAATTCTTCATTGCCTCTGAATCCTGAAACCCAAACTTCAGTATACCAAAGGCATGATGACCAAAGGATGAACTTTGCCTCTAAGCAACAATCCTCAGATATAACAACCAAGCATTTTTTAGGTCTAGTCCAGTGCTGTCAAAGTCAACACCACACTTTTTGTTAGCTTCAGATTCTGAGGCCTGAGCTCTGGTGCTCTCAAGCCATGAAGAGTGAGATCCAAGGTTCATATCTGAAACAATGACATTCAGGTGTAAGGTCCAAGCCAACCTGAACATTTATTAGATATATATTTATATACTAGCCAAGTATAAATAATTATCTGCATCAGCAATGGATCTGAAAGAGATCAGACACTAGTTAGAAGCTAATTGTTGGAATTAAATTATAAGTGATAAGAGTTTAGATGAATGTATGGTTAGTTAAACAATTGGAAATGTCACTAGTAGTAAGAAAATGATATTCAAAAGTGAATAGAAGTCCTATAGTAGAAGTGATTGACCTTTAGAATGTTTGTGAAAGGACGCATAGAGCCAAAGAGATAGATGTTACAAATGGATTCTATCTCATGAGTCAAATGGACTTTGCTAGTCCCTGTAGACCACAGTCAACAATGTTACATTGTGCTAGAGCTTGTCCCAAGACCAGTCCCCAAAGCCCTGGCCTCCTCCTTGTGTTTCATATATATGAACATGGCGATCAGTCGTTGAACATGTGCAAATGTGTGAGACAGATGTATGCATGTTCTGGAGCATTCAGGTTTGTGGCTGATCCTCCAATTAATTGTAAAAATAAACAAAAGGTTTCCTAAAGCATTTAGGCTTGAATTACAACAAAATTGAATTGTAAATCTTTTTGTGCTTTTCTTTTATTCTGTATGAACCTATCTCTCTGATGCAATCAACTGGTTATGTAATCAACTTGAACAATAAAATAACAAGTCCCACCTGACTTGACTGCTGAGCCTCAGCCCTCCTCAGCACCCAACCCCAAACCTCAGTTGACTCTATCTTGAGTTCCAGCCTTACTTCTGCCTCTGTTCTGATCTAGTTCTTAACAGTATATCAGAACTCTCAAAGCTCAGACAGTCCTTATGACCTCAACCACCCGATCCACTGCTCAAAATTGAATCAGTAGAGCAACACCCTCCATCCTAGCTCAAAGAGAAGGAACTCACTGACCCAACTCCCTCATTTTGACACCAAAACATGCCCCTTCATGATCATTTGGTTCCAGAGGGACACATTGAGGAGGTCCCTGATGACCCTGAACCATATTGTGAACCCCCCAATGGCAACCCAAACCTTGACCCAAACCCTGAACCTGACCATGACCCACCATCAGATAATGACGTTAATGTTGAAGAATCCCTCACCAAGGCTCTCTCCAAAATCGTGGACCTCATGGGTCTCCAAAAAACTGAATCCTCGAAAGTGAAAATTTGGGAACCCAGTATGTTTAATGGCCCAGACTTGTAGAAACTACGAGGCTTCCTCCTTCAGTGCAAACTGAATTTCTGTGCCCAACCAAAGGCATTCTCAGACAAGTCTGCTAAGGTCAACTATGCCCTGTCCTTCCTCAAAGGCATGGCTCTCAATTATTTTGAGCCTGTAAGGGCAACCTCAACCTGACCCAGGATATGCCTGCTGGCAGGCCTACTGCAGGAGATACTACCCTGTCAGCGTCCTGCCTGGGCCTGTAAGGGGACTCAAACCCCAAACTACCCACAGGGACTCACACTAGGCTGGTAAGGGAAATCCAAAGTTATATAAGAGATCAGATGGTAACTACAACAGTGAGGAGCATACCTGGTAAGGGAAATCCAAAGAGAAAAGAGTGAGGATTCCCTTACCTAAGTGACTAACTATATAGTTACTGGTGATCAAACAAAGGCAAACACAAAGGCAACTAGTGTCAGAGAAAGATAGGAAAGGGGAGGCAGAAAACCTAACATAGGGGATAGGATAAATCTAATATGTGAGGAAATGGGGAAAAGGAGGAAAAGGAAGGGGGAAAGGGAGAAAAAGGAAAGAAATGGGTTGAGAAATGGGCTGTCCCCTGACAGAGCCACACCTTACTGATGACTCTTTGTTTGAACCTGAGTGGTTCAACAACTACAATAGCTTCACTGAGGAATTCATGATCAACTTTGGTCTGTATGATGCAGTTACAGACACCAAAGTGGACCTTGAGGTTCTTGTGATGAAGGACAGTGTAAGGGCAACCTCACCTTACCCGGGATATCCCTGCTGGCAGGCATACTGCAGGGGATACTACCCTGTCAGCATCCTGCCTAGGCCTGCAAGGGGACTCGAACCCCAAGCTACCCACAGGGACTCACTCTAGGCTGGTAAGGGAAATCCAAAGTTATATAAAAATCAAAGAGTAACTACAGTAGCGAGACACATACCTGGTAAGGGAAATCCAAAGAGAAAAGGGTGAGGATTCCCTTACCTAAGCGACTAACTATATAGCTACTGGTGGTCAAACAAGAACAAACAAAGGTGTAACTAGCACTAGGGTAAAATAGAGAAAAAGGGAGGTGAAGGACATAATACTAGAGATAGGATAGATCTAGTATAAAAGGAAATAGGGAAAAGGAGGGAAAGGGGAAAGGGGAAAAAGGGGAAAAAGGGAAAAAAGAGAGGAAAAAGGGAATAAACCGGTTGTCCCCTGACATCACCCCCTCTCTAGACTGTGGCGTCCCGACGCATGAAGTTCAACTGTAAGATGAGCCAAGTCTGAATTCCAAACCACAATACAAACCGGTTCTAAATCCATCAGATCCTGTGAATTCTCGTGCCAGGAGAGAATCGGTTGTGTCTCCTATCGATAGGAGGTCTCTTCGGAGTATGAGGGTGTATAGCATTCTCAGGAGAGGCAATGATATGACACGTCTGCCAATTCCAAATGCAAAAAGAGGGGGAGGGAGCTGCTGCTGTTGGGTACAAACATGCCCGAGTGCAGACGATGACGGCTACACCAATAGTGAGAGCATGGTGTGTTGCGTCGCACGTCATTCGAAGGAGTGGCCTGGAAGGAGGTCAGGGTAGCTGTTGACGGCCTTAGGAGCCCCTCGTCAGTCCACGTCCGAGGGGGGAGCATGCCAAAGCGCGAGAGGCAGGGTTCAAATCCAGACGCTCATGCCGTCGAAGGTTTTGGAGAGGCGACCTTTTCCAATGTGTGCATGCTGCATGACTCGATGCCGGGCTGGGTTGTACACATACAATAAGATGGCACCCTTGCCGGTGCCTGCCTTTCTTTCCCTACACTAAAGGGCTGTAGGACTTGTCTGAGATAGCGCAGAACATGCTTCCGCAGGGCTCAAAGCCAGGAGTCATGACTGACGATGCCGAGGTGGAGGCCATCGGGGAGCGCGATTCTGGATGAGCATTTGCATTTGCACTTGCACTACCGCTGTCTGTGCCTCTGCTCCTGCTGGACTCGCTTGATCCAGTGGGGGGCTGTTGAACCAAAGTGAATAGATCACTCGCAGCTTCAGTTATGCCGGCGGTCAGACCTCAGGGAAACGCCGGAGGCCTGACTGAAGTCTTCCACGGTTCACAGCGGGATCAGCGGCATACATGAGATGTGTCTCTAGAGGTGCACGTCCAGCCGTCCTGATCTCCAATTACATCAGTGGTCGAACCTGCGGATGACGCAAAGGCACGGATAGCAGCACCAACACCAATGACGGGAGTGTGATGCGTCACGTCGTTGAGCTGCGCCACGCCTACCATCTATTCCAGATGGACTGAGAGGAATATCTTTTGCTGCGCCGGCAAGCACTCGAGCTGTGGAGTGCATCTCATGCTGATCGTCCTCGTGCTTTCCTTGTGGACACGATTCACGTGGTCAGGGTCAATAAAAGGACTTAAAGGGAGCCATTTGTTCGAGCTGCGACCTGCGTCTGACCCTCATTGATCCCAAGTCCCTCAACAACCTCGTCCTCGGCCTATTGGTACGATTTGAGCAGTTGGGACGAGACAAGAGCC
>QMFG01002536.1:0-10841 GCA_003314545.1 Ramaria sp. MG151
ATATATATATATATATATATATATATTACTTCTGATATGATATCTGGAGATGAATGTTTGTTGGTAGCGAAGTCTCTTGTGTAGGAGATTATCATCCGAGCCCAAGCGGAGGCGTTTAGAGATATTTTGTGACTTTTATGCTTTGACACACACAATTCTTTCTTCTGCTTTCATGCAATCTGCAGACGGACGATCTACCACCACTAAGGCGGTGCTCCAGAGACAGGGTCTGGAAATTTATGTTATTTGGGTTGCACAAACGTAATTCCAGTCAACTGTTGTGAGTGCTAGGTAACTGCGATGTGGTAATTTGTGTGCCGAAACCGCATACCTGGGTCGCTCCATATTCGACTCAAGAAAAAAAGAGTCATGTCTTGGGGGAACAGCCCACGCAAGAGGACGTAACGGATATTTTCTCATGATGGCACAAAAAAACTGTACTATAAAGGGTGATCTCTCACTGAGAAAGAGAAGCCTACTCCTTGGACATGAAAAAAGAACAAGATCCCATCCATAGATTGGAATATGTCTTCAAAATTGAAAAAAAAAAAAATCAAAACTATTTCTCAGATCAAGGAGAATTTCTGAGTTGTTTAAAAGACAATCCCTTATTCCTGAAATATTTCAAATTTTTTTTTTTGATTTAATATTTTATGGTGAAATTTCTGAAAAAAAAAAAAATTTGCTGCAGGCCCCTCTTGATTATTTGAGGAGACTTTCTGGATGTAATACAGTGGGCCGGATAAGCATAAATTTCAAAAAAAAAAAAAAAGACAAAAATTGAGAGACACATCAATGTAAGTTGGGTCAAGACAACTTTCATGGCTATGAGGGGATTGTAGAACTGTATCAGGAACTTCAACAAATGGTAATTGGCTGGTCAAGTTCATCAAGAAAAAACTCACAGTCTGCATAAAGCTGTTTTGTGGTAGTCAGTGCACCATTGTGATCTGAAAAAGTAGTGTTTCCAAACATGCGAACAGCATACTTTGATCTGGAGAGAGACTACTTCATACACATAGGCAGAGAAAATAGGTGGTGGATGAAAGGAGACCATGATATCATTCCATGTGGAATGCTCATCTTATGCTAAGCAGTGCTACAATGTGTCTCACTGTGTGATACAGTTGGGTTTGACACCATTGTGAGAGGCATCAGGCCATCAACATCTCAAAAAAACACAAAGCTGAGTGACTAGTAGCAATTTTAAAGTCAAGATATCAAAAAATAATCTATGCTTACTTGATTGTGACAGATGGGTGAGCAAGTCTGGTTGTGATGCCAGCCCTCTTTTGCATAACTTGGACAGGGGCTGTGCTCAAGCCAGCATAGGAGTGAAGTGAAGAGCCAGAGGCTTGGGAGGCTGAATGTTGGGGATGACCCAATGGAGATGCACTGAAAGGAGAGCAAGCAATCTTTGTTGGGGTCTACAGTGGGTCAAAAAACTGCCCCAATGTGGGTGCATTTTGGAAATATTGATATTTTGTGACAGAATGACATTAGAAAAAGTTCTGAAAATTTCACACGATATACTAGAACATGTTGGCTATCTACAAAGTTGAGAATTCATGTGAGTCCAATCAAAACTCATTGCTCAATAAATCAAACAAAATAATCACTCATTGGGGCAGTTTTTTGACCCTCTATTATTTTCTCTAATTTTCAATGTTACACACCAGTATAGGGTAGGAGTAGGTCATGTGAATCATCAACATGTCATGTGACCTTATTTGTGTCAATTTGGCATGTTGAACTTCATTCATTCATATCCTTAACTCCTTACCACCACTATGAAATCTATCTCTGCTAAAAAGCATTCTTCTGTTGTTTCTCTCCTCAATGAGGGGTATTCCCATCATCAAATTCAAGCTAGGACTGGCTGTAGAGATATTGCGAGCTCGCACCTTAGGTGTCACGTGACCTGGTTAGACTACCCGAGTCACACCTGTAACTAAAATTTCCTTCGTCGAATTATAACGATCTCCCAAGTGAAAATCGCGTCGTTCGAGGGGAAACTCAACACTGGCCTGGGGAAGGGTACTATTGACAGGATCAGTAGGGAGGTAGAGGAGGATAAGGAAAATCATCCTGGTGGCAATCCTTCCAAGCTTTCTCCTTATGACAAACAGTCAATGATCCATCAAATCAGCTCTGGGAAGCTTGAAAATACTGTCCAAGCCACCTAATTCATAAATTCCATCATATCTACCTCTGCCGCTCCTCAGACTGTTAGGAATTTGTTGAAGGAAGCTGGCTTTGGATCAGCAACAAAGAAGAAAGTCCCTATGCTCAAGGGGTCTCATTGTCAGCAACAACTAAAGTTTGCCCAATACCATGAAAATTGGACTTTGGAGGACTGGAAGAGGGTGTTGTGGACTGATGAGACAAACATCGATAGGATTGGGTCAGATGGGAAGGTGTATGTTTGGAAGCAACAAGGGGAACTAGTATCAGACAGGATTACCACACCAACTATCAAACATGGAGGGGGGAATAACTTGATGGTTTGGGGGGTGTATGGGTTGGAATGGGGTGGGGAAGCTGATAGAGGTGCAGGGGAACACAGATGCAGTGCAGTATTGTGAGATTTTGGAGGAGAGAGTGGAGGAGAGCATTGAAAGCTTGGAGATGGCTAAGCATAAGTGGTACTTCCAACAGGACAATGATCCAAAACATACCTCAAAAAAGCCAGACCAGTGGTTTTCTGACAACAACATCATTCCCATAAAGTGGCCTGCCCAATCCCCTGATCTAAATCCCATTGACCACCTCTGGCCACACCTCAAGGCCAAACTCCAACAATATGATATACCACCCAATGGAGTACATGAATTATGGGACAGGGTGGCAAAGGAGTGGACTGAAATACCACCAGAGACATGCCAGAAGCTAATAGAAAGCATGCATAGGAGGATACAGGCAGTTTTAAATGCAAAGGGGGTGTCAGAATCCAAATATCAGTGATAAAAGATGTAGATAAAAAAATATGCTCGGAAATGTTTCCAATGATAATGGAATGGTTTTCAAAAGTGAATTGAAATCCTACAGTAAAAGCAAATGGCTTTCGAAAGGTTTGCGAATAAAGTGCATTGTTCCAAAGAAATAGAGGTTCCAAAAGGATTCTATCTCGTGGATCAAATGAACTTTGCAGTTTATGTCGATCACAGCCAGTGACTTTACATTCTGATGAAGTGTGTTGAATATAAAATAGAGTCAAAGTGTGTACTCAAATATAAAGTTGTTGTTCAAGATAATTTTTGGGACGAGTTGGCAAGTTTTGAGCAAAGCAATGAGGTAGATGTACAATAATTGAACTAGAGAATATACATGTGAAAGTGTTTAGTTATATATCGAAGGGTTTGGAAGAGAGAGCAAATGGGAATGAGTCCGTGAGGATCGGAAAGTAGTTAAGGTACAGGTATACTAATTAAAGGCCATAGAAAACAAAGAACAAGGATGGAAGGAAAATTGTGAATGAAGAAAAGGATAACAGACTATCATCAATTCCTGAAACATGTTTCCAAATCACATGGCTCTTCGGGTAGAAATAGCCATGCATAAATCTTTTGGAAGGTAATTATGAGAGTCTAGAACGTTCATATCATTGAGCCTGATGATATGACATGTCATCGCAAGCTTTGAGCAAATATGAATAACTCAATCAATAATTTTGTGGTGAAAGATGGGGATAGTGATGGGGATAGTCAGGGTGGTTCTTTTCTAAAAAAAGAATATGATTGGACCTGACTGATGATTGTTTCACAAGGATTGTTTTACTAAATGGAGTGTTTGAGTCGAAGTGATAGATAAAAGAGTTGTTGGATGGAAGTGATGGGAGTGTGGGAATGTTGCTTTGGAGTTCGGATGAAATGTTTTGGAAGGATTGCTTCAGAATGAGGATGATATGAATGGGATGTCCATATTGCAATCGTAACAGGGGGGTCATACAAATTAAGGTAGAAGTCACCAGGAACGGGCACCCCTTACATAAGCCTGAAGCACATTTTCTTCAAAATGACTACTAGATATTAGGAGAGGGATAAAATACAAATTTAGCTCCTAGAATATGTTTAGTATATTACTTGCTAAGACTTGTTGCAGAGACTTAAGAAAAAAACACAAAACTGAGGGACTAGAAGCAATTTTAAGGTCAAAATATTCAAAAAAAAAAATTTTTTTTTGTAATTCCTGTGCGAATCGTAGCACTTTTCATTTTTCATGAAGAAAATTTTGCAGATCATGTGGTCGTTAGCCGAGGTCACGTGATCTTGGCTCCTTGGCTAATGATCATGTAAAAAGTCTTTGGTATGATGGGTAGACTGTGGAGCGTGGGGTCGTAGCAGTGGAGACATGGAAGCTCAGTCCTAAGAAACCTAGTTTTATGTAACTATAATGTAGAATTATATTTTTGTTGTAGCATATTAAAAAAATTTTTTTTCCAAAACTAATTTCTGTGCAAATTCTAGCACTTTTCATTTTTTTGTGAAGAAATTTTGCACTCACATGACGTAGGCACCCATATTACATAAGGGGTGCCTGTTCCTGGTGACTTCTACCTTATTAGATTGTAAAATAATAGAGGGTCAAAAAACTGCCCCAATGAGTGATTATTTTGTTTGATTTATTGAGCAATGACTTTTGATTGGACTCATATGATTTCTTAAGTTGGTAGATAGCTAACATGTTCTAGTATATCATGTGAAATTTTCAGAACTTTTTGCTGATGTCATTCCTTCACAAAATATCAATCTTTCTAAAATACATAAACATTGGGGCAGTTTTTTGACCCACTGTATGTAGAGTTTGTATGGATCACTGTGCCAGTGGCAAAGTTGTTGCAATTCAAAGTTACTGAACCCTGCAGCTGCTGTAGTGGAAGCTCCTCCTTGTCTGAAGCTGTGGCCAGCAAATTGGCTAGGCTCAATGCCTATCCATGTGAGGTCTTCATACAGATGACAGAGGAGGTTGGGCTGGAGGAGGGTGTCACGATCACAGTCTGGACATTCAATTCACACTATCTTCATTCCAAAGCAATACTTCTGAAGCATTTCGTCCGAAGCCCGAAGCATCATCCCCACACTTCCATCACTTTCATCCCACAACTCTTTGCCTATCACTTCGCCTCAAATACGTCATCTATTGAAACAATCCTGGTGAAACAATCAGTGGTCAGGTCCCATCATATTCTTTTTTTAGAAAAGAAGCACCCTGACTATCCCCATCACTATCCCCATCTTTCACCATGAAACTATGGATTGAGTTATTCATATTCACTCAAAGCTTGCGATGACTTGCCATATCATCAGGCTCAATGATATGAACATTCTAGACCCTCATAATGGCTCTCCGAAAGATTTAGGCATGACTATCCTTAACCGAAGAGCCACGCGATTCGGAAACATGTTTCAAGAGTTGGTAATGGTCTATTATCCTTTTCTTCATTCACAATTTTCCTTCCCCCATTATTCTACATTTTCTATGGCCTTTAATTAGTGTACATGTACCTTGATCACTCTCCGATCCTCACGGGTTCATTCCCATTTGCCCTCTCTGCCAAACCCTTTGGTATATAGCTAAACACATTCACATGTATGTTCCCTAGTTCAATTATCGTATGTCAACTTGATTTTCTACCCACACTTGCCAAAACTCGCTCCCAACTCAACTTCACCAACAACTGTATATTTTTTGAGTAAGCTCTTCAATTCAACTTTTATTAGTTAAAACCACTTCAAAGAATGTAAGATCATTGGCTGTGATCGACATGAACTGCAAAGTTCATTCGACTCACGAGATAGAATCCTTTCGGAACATCTATCTCTTCGGAACCATGCACTTCATTTGCAAAACATTCCGAAAGTCATTTGCTTTTACTGTAGGATCTCTATTCATTTTCCAAACCCATTCGATTATCATCAGGAGTATTTCCGAATATTTCTATTAACACAACACTTACCCGCAACATCTATTGCTATTATTTGGATTTTGACAGAGGGGTGCACTGTCATTTCCCACAAACAAGGGAGATTCAGGTGGTTGTGGGTCAAGGAGATAGAGTGTCTTGAGGCTGGCAATGGGGCATGTTGGAGTACCAGGGGCTGCAGAGATGTACAGGGAGATGTCCTTATGAAAGGGGTTTTTGAAGAGGGTATGGACAGTATGATATATTGTGGTGAGTCAAATGTTGGCTCTAATCAAAGACTAGTCATATAAATACTATGAGAACAATAAGAGAAATTTGTGAAAGGGCCACACGCAATGTAGGATAGTCATGTGGCTTGTGTCATAGACCCTGGACAATGCTGGCTTTGTCCACATCATAATTTCTTTTTGGTAATTCCTGTGCAAATAGTAGCACTTTTCATTTTTCATGAGCAAAATTTTGCAGGTCATGTGGTCAATAGCCAGGTCACATGACTTTGGCTATCAACCACATAAACAGTCTTTGGTATGGATGGGATGGGTAGACTGGAGGGTGAGGGTGGTAGGAGTGGAGACATGGAAGCTCAGTCCTAAGAAAGCTAGTTTTATGTAACTATGATGCAGAATTATATTTTTGTTGTAGCATATTTTTAAAAAAAAAAAACTAATTTCCAGGAAAATTCCAGCACTTTTCATTTTTTTTTGTAAAGTCACTGTATCTAAAAAGCATGTCAAATTGGATCCATTACAGGGCTATTCATTTACAAAGCTGCTTATATTGAGGTGAGAGAGTTTAGGGCTCTTTGAAAATTGAGAAGATTGAGCTCTTCCAACTTTCATGAACAAATTTGATCAAAGTTCAGTGCAAATGCTATAATTTGTCCACATAGGTTATACAGATCTCAAATATAACATCTGGGCATTAATGAGGTATAGCCTTTGGAAAAAATAATGATAACCTTCTCAATGCAAAGTTGTCTTCCATAGCTGTTATACATCCAACAGGCTAAGTGATATATATTTTGTAGTAGGATGATCTCTGAGTCAAATGCTACCTTTGCAGTTTTGCTTTGAACAAGTTGCCACCTTCAAAGCTCAAATTTAAGTGTTTTGAAATAATATGGACTTGACAACAAGACAATCAGCTCCAAATTTTGGAACTATGTTTAAAGGTGCTTATGGCATTTTTTACGCCATGGTGAGTATACCATATCATTCTTTGACCTCAAATCCATTAGTGTTACTAACTATACCAGTGCAGTTGGAATGAAGAGGATTCTTGCTTTTCTCAGACACTGCTGTGACCAAATCAAATGATATATCAAACCTGAGAAAAATGTACACTACCTCCAGTCTTCTTATAAATTTTGAGGTGATTTAGGATGTTCAACATCACTTAAGGAGCAGCCATGAATAATTAGACATGTATTTCTTTGCTTAATACCAATTCATCTTCATGTAGGCTGCTATTGTAAGGGTCTAAGGGAAACCTCAACTGTGCCTAGGATGTGTCTGCTGGCAGACCTAATGGGGGATACTACCCTGCCAATGGCCTGCCTGGGCCCATAAGGGACTCTAACCCCAAGCTACCAACAGATAATCACACAGACAGTTAGGTAAGAGAGATCCAAAGTAGTGTAAGATGTTGAGAAGATAGGGTCAAGGGGCAGATGGACAA
The DNA here is from genome assembly GCA_003314545.1 of Ramaria sp. MG151. NCBI lineage: Eukaryota > Fungi > Basidiomycota > Agaricomycetes > Gomphales > Gomphaceae > Ramaria > Ramaria sp. MG151. The sequence goes on from QMFG01002536.1 coordinate 7,601, forward strand.
TTCACAAAGGATAGACATTCTATTTCTCTCATTTCATTCTGTTTCTATTTCACTTTTGTCCTTTGTCTGTTTCACTTTTGTCCTTTGTCTGTTTCACTTTTATCCTTTGTCTGTTTCGCTTTTGTCCTTTGTCTGTTTCACTTTTTTCCTTTGTCTGTTTCACTTTTTTCCTTTGTCTGTTTCACTTTTATCCTTTGTCTGTTTCACTTTTATCCTTTGTCTATCTCATTTTTATCCAGTACTCACTTCGATGAGATCTAATATCTGAGCCAAGACAGTATCATATGAGTATGCATGAGTATTTCAAGTAGATAGGTGCCTGTTAAGAACTAGATCAGAACAGAGGCAGAAGTAAGGCTGGGACTCAAGATAGAGTTGACCGAAGGTTTGGGTCAGGTGCTGAGGAGGGCCGAGGCTTGGCAGTTGAGTCAGGTGGGACTTGGCTTTAGCTTATGTGCTGTGCCAGCTCAGAGTCCTGTCCTGGAATTTCAGACAAGGTCCAAGGTCACCTGAAGTTTGGGCATGACCTTGGCGAAGGGAACAAGAGAGCATAGGAATTAGAGGATATAAATATATTAGGTATCTTAGTTGATATCAGAACTGACTTTCATGTACATGAACTAGTAGTTTATATATGAAGGAGTTTAGGGATTGAAGTCAGGGTTGTAAGCTATGAAGAGAAAGATCAAATGTGGGATGGAAATAGATATGAAACAAGTTTGAGATGGCTGGAGCTTTGGGCCCAAGGGTCTGGAGGCTTGGGGATCGGGCTTGGCATGGGTTCTGACAGTGCCACCCATAAACATTCACAAGACACAGAAGAGACCCCTCAAGGCAAAGGGGGCAGACATGAATGTTATAAATGATGACATGCATCAGAATCAGGGGCCGATGAGGAAATAGGACTTTCACATTGACAGATAGATTCTCCTTTAGTTAGTTCTATAAAAGATGTATATTGTAATGACAGAATCTCAACAGCTTTGACTCTGAGTTTATAGTCTAGCTCATTTGTGAAACTCTTCCTTAATTCAAATGGTCCTTGAGTCCAAGGACCATCTACTCTATTATACTACTCAACACTATCATACATGAGAATTCATCCATGAATATTCCATCAACACCATATGCCCCAAACACATTATGTGACAAACATGTCACAGACACATCAACATTGTTGAGTTCCTCCTGCATGAATTGTCAATTTAATTCCTCTGAATCTCTTAATGTCAGGGGACAACTAACTCTCACTGAGTTCTACACCTCTGAGACTAGTGTGAGAACTTGGGTCTGAAGCCTTGGGTCAAGGACCCAAAGCGTTTGATTGCAAGTCCAAAACCTTGGACAACCTGAAACCTTGGACAACCTTGGGGGTAGGGCCTGAGACCTCAGCCCACCTCAGGTGTGGCCCAAACACCTGGCCCAAATACCCAGCCTGACATCTGGCCTTCATCAGGGATGAAACACCTTATGGGGATAGAAGTTGGGCAGGGTTGACAACATGTAGGAGTGCCCCTGGTTGGGCATTAGGTAGTCATATATAGTTCTTCACTGGTAGTAGGGACCCTTAGATGTTTCTCTTTGGATTTCCCCTCTACTAGGTGAGAGTTCCCCTTTGTTGTATTTCCATGCATATACATATCTTTGGATTTCTCCTCTACTAGGCATCTGCAGGTGCCAAGAGGGTTCCCCTTACAGTAGAAAAGTCTCCAGAGAAGGACTGGTGGTCAGAGTGCAATTACCAAAATAGGTAACTATAAAATTGAGGACAGCGACTTGGAGGATGGAACCTCTCCTGTATACACTGCACCTGACTACCCCTCCTCTATCATTGGAACACCCAACTCTGAATGCTGAATGGACCCTCCTTCCCTACTTGAGATGGATATACCAGAAGATTGTTGTCAAAATTCAATTATCAAGGATAAAAGTCATAGATGAATATAGGGTTAGTAGTACTGCTTGGAAATGTTTCTAATAGTAATAGAATGATATTTGAAATCAAATAGAAATCCTACAGTAAAAGCAAATGGCTTTTGGAAGGTTTGTGAAAAGGTGCATGGTTCCGAAGAGAGAATAGATATTCCAAAAGGATTCTATCTCATTGATTGAATGAACTTTGCAGTCTATGTTGATCACAGCCAATGGTCTCACATTCTTTCGAAGTGTGTTCTAAACTGATATAAGTAAAATTAGAGTGCTCACTCAAATGTGAAGTTGCTGTTCAAGGTAGTTTACAATGATTTGGCAAGTTAAAGTAGAACAATCAAGTAGATGTACAATAATTGAACTAGGGAATATACATGTGAATGTGCTAGCTATATACCAAACAGTTCAGAGGCAGGAGCAAATGGGAAAGAGTCTGTGAGGGTTAGAAAGTAGCTAAGGTATATGTATACTAATTAAAGGCCATAGGAAAGAAAGAACAAGGGTGGAAGGAAAATTGTGAATGAAGAAAAGGATGAACGGACCAACAACAACTCCTGAAACATGTTTCCAAATTGCATGGCTCTTTGGGTAGGGACAGCCATGTGCAAATCTTTTGGAGGATGATTATGAGAGTCTAAAATGTTCATATCATGAAGCCTGATGATATGGGATGTTATCGCAAGCTGTGATGGAATAGGAATGACTCAATCAGTAAGTTCATTTATGAAAGATGGGGATAGTGATGGGGATAGTCAGGGTGGTTCTTTCTAAAAAAAGATTATGATTGGACCTGACCAGTGATTGTTTCACTAGATATGAATGGAGTGATTCAGATGAATTGATGGATAAGAAGGTTGTTGGGTGGAAGTGATGGAGGTGAGGCAACTTTGCTTTGGAGTTCAGAAGAAATCCTTCAGAAGGCTTGCTTTGGAAAGAATATGATGTGAATAGGAAGTCCAATTTGTGATTGTGAGAATCATCTCCAAGCTGTGGAAGAGGAGTTGTCAGCGAACTGGATGAAGACCAATGCCATTCAACTAGCATTAAAATCTATCCTGGAAAACTTAGAAATTGACCCACAAGATGTAGCAACAAGCCCTGAACCAAACCTGAGGCCAAAAATGGACTTGTGGGATGGACCCAAAGAACTGAATGCCAGTACCAAAGGGAGACAACTGAGACCAGCCCTTCCATTGGACTTTGATGGAGACCAAAACAATGGCCACACATTCCTCAAATATTGCAGGCTCTACTTCCAGATCTGCAAGGGGGACTTTCCAAACGACCAAGTCTGGATCCACTGGGCCCTCTC
>QMFG01002540.1:8622-43064 GCA_003314545.1 Ramaria sp. MG151
ATCATTTCATTGAGTATTTAGTGAAACAATCAACAACCAGGTCTGATCATAATCTTTTCTGGAAAAGAAGCACCTTGACTATCCCCATCACTATCCCCATCTTTTCCAATGAACTCATTGAATGAAGTATCTTTATTCTGTTGAAGCTTGCAATGACATCCCATATCATTAGACACCATGGTATGAATGTTCTAGACCCTCAGGATCATCCTCCAAAGAATTTATACACAGATATCCCTACCCGATGAGCCATGCAATTCGGAAACATGTTTCAAGAGCCATTGATGGTCCGTTAATCTTTTCTACCATTCACAATTTTCCTACCTCCCTTGTTCATCTATTCCTATGGCCATTAATTAGTGTACATGTACCTTGGCTACTTTCCGATCCCCATGGACTCTTTCCCATTTCCCTCCCTTCCAAACTGTTCGGTATATAGGTAGAGCGTTCGCATGTATATTCCCTACTTCAATTATTGTATGTCAACTTGATTATTCTACCCACACTTGTCAACTTGTCATAAAATCACCTTGAACAACAACTTCATATTTGAGTGAGCACTCCAATTCTACTTTTATTAATTTAACCCACTTCAAAGAATGTGAGATCATTGGCTGTGATCGACATGGACTGTAAAGTTCATTCAATTTACGAGATAGAATCCTTTCGGAATCTCTATCTCTTTGGAACTATGCATTTTGTTCATAAATGTTCCAAAAGCCATTCTCTTTTACTGTAGGATTTCTATTCACTTTCAAATACCATTCTATTATCATTAGAAACATTTCCAAACAGAATTACTAACACCACATTCATCTACAACTTTTATCACTGATATTTGGATTCTGACAGGAGCATACCTGGTAAGGGAAATAAAAAGAGAAAAGGGTGAGGATTCCCTTACCTAAGTGACTAAACTGTATAGCTACTGGTGATCTAATATGAGATGAAATAGAGAAAGGGAGGAAAAGGAAAGGAGAGAAAGGGAGAGAAGGGAAGAAATGGGTTGTCCCCTGACAGTATAAGGATGGGGATAATAGGTTTGGAATACTTTCCAGAGGGTTCCAGATACTTCCAGAGGCCAGCCAGAAACTGGCCATGACATGGTTGGGCAGTTTGTTAAATGGCAGGTTGTTACTGATATTAAATGACAATCTGGGGACAATGATGATAATTCCGGGGCATGTCACTTAGCATATATCGGGGATCCGGAGGTTCTGGTGGACGTCCAGCGGGTTGGGGGGACTTGGCTTCAACTTATGTATTGTGCTGACTCAGCATTCTGTCCCTATATTTCAGAGAACCAAATAACCAGATGGTCCAGAGGAGTCTTAGCTCGTCATGGATTGTAGTGTAGAGAGAGAGAGATTAGAGAATGAGGTGTATTATGTCGATATCAGAACTGAGGAACATACAAGAGGGTCTCAGGTTTTTATACTAAGGGTCACAGGGATTGGGTCCGGAAACAACTAATCTAACTAATATATGTTTCATAACTGTCAAGAGGATTTTCATGGCAAAGGAATGGGGGGGTCAAAATGGGATAAGAGGGAGAAGTGAAGATGGAAGGATAATAAAGGTTCCCAGAACAGTCTGGCAATCCAGAGGGCTAAGGGGTCCAGGAGATCAGCCTAAGAGTTCCAGAGTTCCAGAGCTTGGCCAAATATGTGACTGTGACACAGTTGGTGTATGTGTGTGTAAGTGCTTTGTATATTTGGATGTTGGCACATCAGCCCTTGGTTATGTATAGATAGATAAATTTAAAGTGTTGAACTTATAAATCAAGTGGTACCACACACTTGTGCCTACATACTTGCATGCTAGTGATCTGAGCTAGAATAGTATGCAAGCATTGGCTCATGGATACAATAACAATTTGGCTTAAGGTGAAGCAAGGTGTACCTTTCATGTCCCTTCAGAATCTGAATCTGGGCTTGGGACTGTAATGGAACCAGGTCATGATTGATCCCCCATGACCAACAAATGCTACATCATGTGCAGGTGGACAGTGACCCAGTATCCATGGACAATTTTATGTCGGTGTGTCAAGAGGGACAAATCAGAGCAAAGCAAAAGGTCTGCTCAAGGGGAATTGAGAGCAAGGATTTTTTTTGTAGTATATTGTATGTCATGAGATTGATGTACATGATTCAGAAGATTAATGTTGATAAATATAAGAATCAGTGAAAAGATGAAAAATAAATGTTGGATGTTATAGGGAAAAGAGTGGAGACTCAGAAAGTCTCAGACACAGACATGTACATGGACATGGACACTGATGGCAGATGTATCACAAGAACAAGCCACATAGATACAAGTGGAGCCTACATGACCAAAGCATCCACAACAAAGTACTATGCAAACATAAACCAACAATAAATGAACAAATAACTGCGGTATTGCAATGAAGATTTTCTCAGCGCGGCTCTACGAGCGCAGCGAGGTCGCCGGGCGAAGAGCCCGCCCCGCCCGCTTTGCTGTAAGCGGTGGCCGAAGGCCGCCCGCGCTAGCGAATTGAACCCGGTTAGCCAATGTACGCATGAAAGATTCAAGTGTAGTACCCCCATAAAGTTTATATTAATACAGGATATTACATTCACAGCAAATCCATATCTAACTCCTTTCAGTATAAGCCTAATACAAACACCCCTCTTCCCTAGATCATCCCTGGACGTGCAAAACGGTTTGAAGGAAACAGAGCAACATTCACCTGTGCGCGCACCCCTCGACCTTGATGTTGGCTTTTTCCTTGGCCTACACCGTGACCAGCCCTTGCAGAGTCACCAGTATCGCCACCTCTTGGTAGCGGCGGACATCGGGGTCCATACTTATCCTCCGGACGCAGTGATGTACAATACTCCATGCCTGCCTCCTCCTCGTTGTCCTCCTTTTTATCAGCATGGAAATTGGTATTTTCGATCATCTTCATATCCCCGAAATCCATTGTGGAGTCCCCCATACCGCTCTCGACATCCCGATGACACACATCCTGAACATCATGCGCTCCTCGGGAATGATCCTTGTTCATGAAACCAAACTCCCGTCCACTTGTATTGTTGGGATCTTCTGCGACTGTAGTTGAAGTCTGAAGGAAACTTGAAAGAACTCCCGATAATGAGGTTATAGCCGAGTTCCTAGCCGTCGAACTGGAAGTCGTTAGGTTCCCGTCGCCAATCGGGAAAGCTTGTAGTGGCTCTGGGTGGTTCGAGCGGCGGAACCACGCGCGCCAGACGTCGCGTTGTGTGCCGAAGAAGAGAAAGAGGGCTGTTCCGGCGGATGCGGCGAAGAGGTCGGGAAACGGGCTTCGTGGTGAGAAGATAGATAGAACGGTCAGGCTGCAGCGGGGGAGGGGGGAAGAAAGGGAAGAGAAATATGAGTGATTATACGCTAAGATAATAGGGTCGCATATAGAGAAACGTACATGAAGGCAACGGTAACGTATAGTACAAACCCAAGGACGCGGCTTAGGAATGGCAGATCTACGTTGCCCGTTTTCCGTAATGCACGCCAGTTATTGCGAAGGAATAAACCGAGGGAAGCTGCATATACATGGGGAAGAATGCGGCAATTTTTAAAAAAGAGGAAAGGAAGAAAAGTCCCGCAGGGACGGGACGCACCTCCTAATCCTAAGCCAACTATCAGTGCGATTGCAGAGAAAATTGCAAACGCATTTGAACTGTGAAATTCATGTAACGAGTGAATGGCAAACGTGGGGAGAAAAGCACGGGCAGGAGCCGTACGCACATCCAGGGGTTGCTTAATGAGCAATAAAAAAAACGTCGCCCCCGGCTAACCTTTCGAAGATTGTGGACGGCGAGGATGGCCGCGCTTGTGGAGAACCAGAATAAGGTGATGTATGGAGCTATCAGCAGCTGTACATGTGCACGCTTTTATTTAACGGTGATGTAAAGAAACATTGAATGATAGGGAACTAACCGAGTAGGTACGCAATCCGTTTGGCTGCGCCTGAGGTTTTCGAATACTGAGATTCACCTATAGACAGAGAATGTCGGTTTCGACTCAAACGCAGAGACACGGGATAAGGGTACTTGGAACATAAGAGCCAATACTGAAACAGCATTCCTAGAATGTATTGGGCGATTAGATTCGAGGAATAGCGTCGCAAATATTAATGGACACACACATGGGTATCACCCCGTCCATCAGACTTGCTTGTAATGCACAAAGCGACTCGGGTGGCTCCGGACCGACATGCTTCCCAGCATACAACCTACTCAAGTCATCAGTCAAAACAAAAAGTCCACTATGCCTCGACCTAGACACATTACTAACAAAAGGGAAGAGATGAACGCAGTAATAATCCACGTCATGCATACATTAATGACAGTCGGGTGGCGTTTAACGGCCTTCGAGAACAAAAAAGTAGCGATTAGGATGGGAAGCAGAATCTGGTCGACTAGCTGAAGCGCCAGGAAAAGATACAGTAGTTGGATAGAAGTCGTCCCAATGACTGGGGTTGCCGTCGAGGCAGAGACAGAAAAAGTTTGACGAGACATGACCGAAATTCAAGGAAAAGCGGAAATTGTCGATGTCGGAGAAGGGGAGGACAATCAGCGAACGGCCTGCGCTGACGGTGGGATACCTTGTGGTAGAAGAAGAGGCGAAGGCTGAGGTGAGACACATCGCACCTGAGGTATTAGCGCATAGTCCAAAAGTTTTAGTACTTTTAAGGGACGCCTTTTATCGGATCAATCGAGATAACACAACGCCTCACGCCGGCACCAGCTCATCTGGCAAGCGAGGTTGAGAAAATTTGACATCCCCATATGCATCACTAGGGATAGAAAAACCTGAGGGAAACCCAAAAGGTTGGTTGAAATACCCTCACAACCAACTTTTGGGATTTTTCTCAGGGTTTTCTCCGTGGGAAACTTCCTGTGCACCCAGCGATGCATCAAATTGATCCCGTTCCGCCCCAACTCACAACCAATTGCTGTCTCTGGGGCCTCGCATCCGTTGCGTCAAATATTCTTCTGTGCTCACGCCAACATCCATGGTTGCGAGAGCGATTCACTACTCTTCCTACACGGGCTATCTATACAGTTTTACTGGAGAAAGAATCACCACACTACAACAGACGTACGAAATAACGTGCGAGGCATAATATTAAGGAGGATAATACGAATGTAGAGCACTAACTACGTGTTATTCCATCTTATTGCACTCACCCGACCCTGAAATTCGCTTAAGAAAGGACCTAAAACACAAGAGAATCAGGAACATTTCACGTTGGTAAAGCGAAGGGAAAGTCCCACAGCCAATAGAACGATGCAGATCACAATAACAATCACAACCATCAAACATGCCGCTCGGCGTCCAGCTTTGCGTTGATAATCATGAGCTGTAGTCAGCTCCGAAGCAGCCGCACTCGTGTCCATGGCTACTGAGGTGATATTCGATTCGATATTGTCTGTAGGTCTGTTTAGAGCTGCGTGCTTTATTTGCCGGAAGAGCGGAGGTCGAACGCACCCAGCATGCCACCCTGTTCGCTTACAAGCGTCCCCAAGTCCCGGAAAATCTCCGACAACTCATGAATACCCGTCTCAATCTCCCGTATTTCCGCCTCTCGCTCTTGTATGAGTGACTCTTGGTGAGAAAGCTCCGCTGGTGAAAGTTGGCTGCACCGATCACGCCTCAAAATATGGATTTGAAGAATATGAAAAAAAAAACAGAGCTCACGACTGGAACACCTGTGCCTGTCGTTGTCCTGGTGTAGAAGCCGGTTCCTCTCTGCTTCGGATCAATATGCCTCAACACACGCAGGCCATCCCGGGAGCGCACCTTGCCTCGTCTTCCTCCACTGCAATTTTGACGCCCTCAACTACTGTGCGTTGGCGCTCCGCACTGACCTGCTGTGCACGCTGGAAGGCAACGAGAGAGAGCTGAAAATCATGAGAAGTCTTCTGGAGTGCTGTTTTCTGATGAGGCTGAAGGAAGGATCCAGGGGTAAGCAGCAGGTCTGCCACAGGGAGAGGTGCATACTAGCTCCGATTGCAGAGAGGCGAGCTTTTTGAGTTCGTCGGTTCCTCGCTTCGCCATATCACGGGTGGTCTCGGTAAGGTCATGTCTAGCAGGACAATGCGCAAAAGGCTATTAGCGTTTACCCTTGCTTGATAGCCAACCACTATCATAATCCACGCAAAACGCTCACAATCCCTTGCGAACCGCCCCTGTGTCTCTCCCAGTTCCCAACTTTTAATAATACCAGATTAGAACCGACAATGAGCATTCATCTGTGCAGGCCCGGCAAGGGAAAAGGAAAAGTGTGAAGAAGACGTACTTGATCTACAAGCTTCAACATGCCCTGCACGTTTGAATTGATCTTGAACACTTGTAAACTGAGGCTCGACTGTAATTGGAGGAACGCAGCATCCTGTGGAGACTGTGGTCCCAAGGGAGTAGCCCTTGGGGGTTGCACTCCAGCTTCAAGGTCTTGGAATGACATGCGCGCTCAATTGCGTAGCCGAAACGGTGAAACGCCCTTTAGCTAATCTTCTTGCAAATCCACCCACAAAGGTCCATATCGGCTGCGCATAGATCAAACGCTAAATTATATCTCGTAATTCTAGTAACTTCCTTCGTCAATCGGACCACCCAAAGTGAAAAAAAATTAAGAAAAAAATAACTCACGCCCTAAAACATACATTTGGAATTATCTTAATTTGCCTAGCTACCCTAACAAACTGCACCCGATTTAACCGAAATCGCAGATATAAAATAAATGTGTGAAATTATTTTCACAACTTTGAAGGTAGGGTAGAGGCACCTGGACCATAAACAATCTCAAGGTCTTCTTTATGTCTCTCTCTGCGCTCACTAATTTCAATTGCTCTCTCCACGTCCTTACGTGCGACGTCCAGGCCTTCCTCAACCCAACGTTTAAATACATTGACATCCGTCGACCAACCTGAGTATGTCTCACGGTTGCGGTACCCCCAGACGGTGTGCTCCAGGAGATATAGGCTAGCCGCGGTATATGCAAACAGGAAGAGTAAGGGTCGAGGCACAAAAGGAGATGTCCCAGAAGCATTAAATGCTTCAGGGAGACTTTCGGCGGATAAGATTAAAGAGTTGAGATAACCATGAAGATATTTTTCGCGCTGAAGAGGAGGAGGGACGGAAGCGATGATACTGCGAGCCCACTATGACACGAGACGTTAGTGTCCCTACTCTTTATACATTGAAAATCGTACCTCGATGAAAGATGATATTCCTCGCTCTCCTCGAGACGCTCTAACCAAGTCTAGGGATAGCACTGCGGAAGCACTGTCAAGTCCAGCATATCAAAGCGCTTTTACTTAATCCCCACCGCTGATAGTCCCTTCCCATATTCGATCCACAGAACAGTCACGGATGAGCCTTGAAGTGAGGGTCAAACTAAGCAATAACGTCGAGTGAAATAGCCACCTACCGCCCAATGACATTCTCCTCCATATATCCTTGTCCACCCAAGCACCCCATACAATCTTCCATTGCAGCCACCGCCTTATCGCTTACAAAGGCTTTGATGGCAGGTGTCAGTAACCTCAGTCTCGCCTCTTCCCCTCTATTTGATGTCCCACACTCGGACTTTCCCAGAAGGGAAACGGCGCCAAAAGTTAAGTGGGTAAGCGCATGATATGTAGTCCCTACTTTCGCAAGGACCGACATGTGCAGTGGGGTTTCCACAAGGCGCTGTACACCACTGTTTCCTTGAGCATTGCTGACAGTAATAGATCGTACCGTAGCATATGATCGTGTAATAGCGAACGCTCGGGACAACCCTCCAACAAGTGCTACGGCACTATGTATTCGGGTTATATTTAAGACTGGCGTAATAGACCGCACGCCTTGGTTCAAAGGGCTTAAAAGGTAAGCCTTGGTATTGTTTAAAGATAACTCTGCTGTCGGGAGTGCATGCTGTGATGCACCGATGAGTACCGTTGATCTGGTCATAACTTTTTTAATACTCACGGTGCCAAATTTATTCTTTAAGCGATGAAGAAGGACTCCATTTGAAACAGACGAAAGGGATGGCGTAGGGAGAAGAGGGAGGCGAAGGGGTACTAGAAATAACGACAAGGAACGGGACCCCAGAGATGGAGATCCTGTTCTGGCGAGCGCTATCGCAATTTCAGAATCGGTCGCTGACGAGAACCATTTGAAGCCACTCAGGGAATATGATGTGCCGATGGCCGCAGAAGTATCAGCGTTCCCCTCTAACGAGGCCGCAACGGTTTCGGTCTGAGAAACGTCAGATCCCCCAGGACGCTCTGTCATCCACTGGCCTGAGGTGAAGGCGAAGGATGGGTCTCGGCTTGAACCAACGTGGTCAGCATGAAATGACCAACAGTGATAAGAACTTTACCTGATCAGACGAGGTCGTATGCCCTGTTTCATGTTGTCTGTCCCGAACAACTCTAAAACTGACCATATCATAAAAAAGACAGGACCAAACGGTGATACTTTCTAAATGTGCGAAATACCTCTAGCGGCCCCATCAGTCATTGACATTGGACACATTATCTACCTCGAATATCGAATCAAATGAGATTATTAAAAGAAAACGCTACATACCACGTGTGAATCTCCAGTGAAAATCATGACTTTGGTGAAGCCATATAGTCTACTATGTTCACCATACTTACGCTCGTGAGGGATGGCGACGAGGCCCTCCCGAATCGCAACCTCCTTTAACTTACGCCACCCCTCAGATGTATTCAGCTGGTCAATTCTACGCCCCCATTGGTCATACTGAATAAGCTGAGGAGGGTGTACGAGAGGAGATAATGTTCTGATGTCTGTAATGAGTTCAAGAAGCGGTTAGGAGCTCGAAAAAAAGACCTATACTTACAGCCCCTTATATCATCGCCAAAGCGAACCAGGTCCACGTTGATTTCCGGGAAGATGCTGTGCTTAAAAAAGATTGATATGGAAAGGGTCGCTCAACATGCATGCCGCGTACGTTACCTGGCTGGGATAAGCCGCCGCAGAAGATTGGGGATAACCGGATCATCAATGTAAGGATGAGGTTCTGGGTATGGGATCTATGAAAACAGTTCAAGTTACCGAGTTAATTGAAAGCAGTGGACTCAAGGACTAACAGGCTGAAACCCTTCTTCGACACGCATGATGATACTGCTCTGAAGCGCGAATCTCGTTATGGAAGGGGAGAGTTCAAGAATACGCGATGAATTGAATGTGTTATTCGAAAAGAATCCGACGTGAGAGTTCCCTGAGGCTAACAATAAATAGACGATGAATAAATCCTGGTTCAAGCCTGAGATTCGGAGATCGTGTAATCTAGGACCTCAGTGGGCGCGGCTTACGCGAACATCTTTGCTACTGACGCGTACTTTCAACTTACCATGGGATTCGTTCTTCCACCCCCGCCCATGGAGGTCGCCCGATCCCTGATGGCTCAGAAAGATGCCATTCAAACAACCCTCGATGGTCAATTTGCCATTCTCTCTGCAAATAATTCAACACTACATACGCCACTCGTTGACCCACAAGGCTTTCCGCGAGCCGACATTGATGTATACGCTGTTCGACACGCTCGCGTTCGAATAATAGAGCTGAGGAACGACATGGAATCAGTGATGAATGAATTGGCGAAGGCGCTAGAAGGAGTGTACGATCCACGAAATGGCGGCAATGTCACAGAGAGCTTGTCGAATAATAGTGATGTTTCTACTAGCCAAGCTTCTGAAGACCGCAAGGTTTTCGCCAGAGTTGATGGAGTGGCACCTGGAAGCCCCGCTGCCCAAGCTGTGCGGTTATTCTTTGTTTTTTTGTGCATTTATGCAGAACACACTTAAAGGCCTCTAGGGCTTGCTGCGTGAAGACCTCATCTTGAAATTTGGGACCCTCACCTCCGCCTCATTCCTAACTAAGTCACTTCAACCAATCGCAGAACTCGTAGCATCGCATGAGAACGTGAGTTGAATAGTGACATCTTTACTCGATGATTATCAACAACCCTCGTTTGTGTTACTTAGCAATCTTTAAATGTTGTTGTTCTACGCAAAGAATCCCAAACACACACACTACTTCTCACTCCGAGAAAAGGCTGGGGAGGTCGAGGACTTCTAGGGTTTGTGACCTACAAATAATTCACTCGATTATCCCTTTACCTTTTTAATCTAGTTGCCACATTGTCCCATTAGGGTAGCCAGATGTGGTGAGCCTTATGAAACGTGATACGGTGCGTTGAATTTTCAACCAAATCGCTTGATAATCTATATTTGACTTTCGATGCGTTCGCATGGTTGTCATTGACTAGATGTCCAGCTGATTTTGGCCTCGTTATATCATCGCACTTGTCAGCGAATATTTGCGGCATTTCAATTTGCGAGGAGATTCGTCTGATTCTCTTCAGATCGGATCTACTATCCGTATCTATTTAATCGGGAAATCCCAGTGTGCATATTTTTCGGTGGAATCAAAGACTTTTTATGAGGTATCAAAATTCTGATCCTTCAAAGAGGGTGAACCTTCTCCAACCGTCAAGCGGTCTAAGGACGTTTTATCCAGATTACGTTATTATTTCCTAAAAGTACAGAGCTACAGGTTTCCTCATATAATCAAACAATGGAAGCACGCAAAATTTAGGTAGCACTATTCAACCATGCTTTGTTATCAATTTCAAGCCACATATTCCAGCGCCTTCGTTCTTCCTCATCACCTTCAAACCTGAAGTTAATCCGTTTAATCTCCGCAAAACCCTCGTCAACGGTAGGTTCCTCGTAGTTCGCTCTGAAAGACGTAAAGGCCATTTGTGGTAATAAAGTTCGTACTGGCTGAAACAGACCGACAATTTATTATTAGCAACTAAGGGTGCACAAGGGGCTCACCTCTTTAGATTGCTGAGCAGTGCTCAAGCAAAACGCACGGTACAGGTTGTTATGCCAGCATAGCTGAAGATCGGCCGAAAAATGCATACATCTGTGCGAAAGAAGAACTAGGCAATCACCGTGATAAATCACAACGATCGCCTACCTTATTTGCACGTTAAGCGTTCTGCATAAGTCCACGTATTCTTTGCGAGTTTGTGCGTCGCGATTTGTATTATCTGGCCGAGGTCGTTAATCTCAGTTCAAAAAGGGTTGTGCCAACAACTGCAAAGCGTACCGACGACACAACTTTTCCCTTCTGTGATGTATTTTTTGACAGTCTGCACGCATTTGTTCCGTGTTTTCAGTGTGTCTTGGTTGACATGCTCGTATCCGGCTGGCTGGAAATACTTTCGATAAAAGCTCGACTTTCCAGACGCAGGGTATCCCACAAATAGTACTACTTCAGGTTGTGTTGACGGTTTGGGTACCAATGGAGAGGACGATGGAGTGAACAGGGGCCCTGATGCAGTCGGATATTTAACGACCCATATAAACGAAAATTCCTTACAGTCATTTGGATATGAGGAAGAATTGAAACCTTTCAGCTTGTAAGGAACAGGATCAGAGCCTAGAAAATATTCCTGTACGTATGGAAGCAAAATAAATTTCAAATAAGTGGAATTTTATACCAAGACCACTATACCTCAGGAGTGAAAAAAGGCAAACCGATATTGAGAGCCCACTTTCTGTCCGTATCAGTATGATCCCCTGGCCTACCTGCAGCATCTCCAACAAAGAAAGATGATTTCTTGTCTTTAAATAAAACGAGGTCAGGTCAAACTGTCTTTAATAAAGTGGCCAGACTGGTTCAAGTAAGCCTGACACAAACCTATTTCACACTGATTGAGCTTTTCGAATTCTGTCCACATCCTAGGCATTGGCTTTCGAAAGGCATCATGTTGCTGAGCAGCAAATATTCTAAACGGAACGTTGGATAGCTATCCGCGAGATATTGTTAGTCTAGCATGCTTCCAATCAGTCAGAAAATCACTTCGTTGGCTATTGAGGATATCTTCAATTTCCATTCATCAATAGTCTTCTTTTTTGATGAGGCTTGGTTGGAAAAAATAACGATAGCAAATCTAGAATGGTAAGATTGATGTACTGGAATTTTCCACATGATAAATACATGCAGCGTACCCTTCTTCGTACATATCTGCAACCTTCTTCTTTACAGAAGCCCGCCACCACATCCAATCATCCTTGTCACGGTAAAATTTACCTCCGGAACGCGTTTTAATCAAGGTTCCATCTAGATCCCACGCAGCCACCCTGCTTGAAGGCTTTGGATCAAGATTGACACCGTGCAAGCATGTGTTCTCAATTGGTTTCTTCCACACAAAAGCGCCTGGAGGTTTCTCGCTGGGCTTAAGGAAGAACGGATGTGTATCTACAGACATCGTTCAAATCGACAAGACGTAAATGAAATATTGGAGTTTGTGCCGACCTTTGGCAATTTTATATTTGCGAGGAGACGAGCCTTCAGCATTCCCGGCGGCGCCACGTTTACGAGAGCCTGTCGATGTATAGTTATAATTACAACGTGCTTTTCACAACGGATGCGTGATTCCTGTACCAGATGACATAAGTGACGACAGTCTTCGGTTGCCTTTCACGATACTGTGTGTTGCTGCGCTACAATGTTATAGAAAGGCTCGCGTCATGGGCGTCGATTGACAAGGCACCCGGTACTTACCGGCATCATATTTGAATAACCCACATGAAGGTAAGAAAATTCTCAGATTACCACTTGAACTGTCTAGCATTGTTTTATGGGAGGATAGGGAACGGAGACCTTTGACCGAGTCAAGATGTTTTTCATCAGAAGTTTTAGTGAAGTGTTGTGGGGAAATGTAAAGATGGCCTGGCGTAAAGTAGCACATGTCTTGCAGAAATGGACAGTGCGGTATCAAATGTAGACGCTACACAATTTACTTCGTGGAAGGAAACGCATCCTCCGGTAATTGCTTTCTATCGCGCTGCTATGCTGCCTCGTTCAAGTTCGTGCAAATGTCTCTCCTGAGATGATTGAAGACACATGAGCTCTATGGAAGAGTCATCCACAAATATGAATAGCAAGAAAACCTTGCTAGTTGTATCCACAGTAAGACGAGTTGTCGTCGGCGTGGATGCATGTGTGCATAGCCAGTAGGTGGTTCGAAGGATGTGATGAATCGATGAATCGAATGTACATGTTTGAAGGCCATGACTGAAACCAGCATGGAAAATGCCAGCACAACGAGATAGGACAGCTGGATCCTGAACCGGAGTATGTGAAACGTGAGACATTAAGGAATAAGAAGTATCACACAAGTGATAGAGTGTCGTGGAGAGGTGCTTCTACAACAGAGTTTTAAATAACTTATCGAGGACCATTTCGATTGTTGGACTGTGTCTCGTAGGTGAGGAACCCCCGTGACCGAATTTGCTAATGCGCTGACATAACATTGTGGTCACAGGCCTACTTCATGGCTGAAGGACAATTTGACGACGCGCTAGAATATCAAACAACATGTCTGGAACAAGCACCTACTTTCGACCCTCGCGAAGGGAAAAGATTTATTGACGATCCGTTATTACAATGGTCCGACGAGGAAGAAGCTGAAGTAGAATTTTCAGAAGAGGACAGCGAGAACTGGTATGTAAAATGGGATGACAACATGTTAACCAACGTGGACGACGAGGACTGGGAAATAGCTGAGAGAGGTAAGATCTGTATTTTGTAAAAATTCTGCTCAAGAGTTGACCATACGCAGACTTTACGAAACAGTACAATCGCCTAAGACAACATGTCGCCGTCCGTACAGGCAGCGCTCAAACGCCTGAAGGCTCACACTCACAGCTATCGAATGGACCCTCTGGTTCCACACGATCTGTTCCTTTACCAGCTTTGAATCGTCCGAGAGCTGCTCCCCCGCCGTCTACTTCACAAAAGACCTCTGACCAGCTCGCGGCTCTATCCAAGTACTCTGCGCGGATTGCACACATAGATCAGCCGTACACTATGATGGGTATTGCTACTAATAGGAAGGGCCCAAGCGAGCGGGCAAATGCTAAGGATAAATCTGATCGGGCAACCAACGAACAAGTTTTAGATCCACGTACACGGATAATCCTATTCAAGATGATTGGAAGAGGACTTATCAGTGAAGTAAACGGCTGTGTCAGCACAGGAAAAGAAGTACGTTTCTATCTTATTTCCTATTGTTACATTTCGCAAACGAAGGGAATATCTGGCAGGCCAACGTATACCATGCCCTTACACCAGACAAAATTCATCTTGCCCTCAAAATTTTCAAGACGTCAATTCTCATCTTCAAGGACAGAGACCGCTATGTGAGTGGAGAGAGACGGTTTCGGCATGGCTATAGCAAGCACAATCCACGAAAAATGGTTCGTCTATGGGCAGAGAAAGAAATGCGAAATCTGAAAAGACTTGTGGCTGCTGGTATTCCATGTCCTGAACCGATAGAGGTACGAGAAAATGTTCTTGTCATGGGATTTCTTGGCAACAAATATGGATGGTGTGTCCTCAAGCGACCATCAGACATGAAGGTCCCTCCGTTGACTGTTAGAGTAGGGCGTCTCCTCGTCTAAAAGACGCAGATATTTCCGAGGATCAGTTCCCTCTGCTCTATACTGGCCTTCTTCTCACCGTTCGACGGATGTTCCACCATTGCAAACTGGTGCATGCAGACCTTTCGGAATACAACATATTGTATCACAATTCGCAGCTGTATATCATCGACGTTGGGCAAAGCGTCGAACATGATCACCCCTCCGCATTTGATTTCCTTCGGTCAGATCTCAAGAATGTGGAAGAATTCTTTGGGAGAAGAGGTGTGCAGTGTGTGGGTTTGAGACGCGCATTCGAGTTTGTTATTGGGGGATGTACAAACGAGGTTGACGAAGAACCATGGTTGCAAAGATTAGTGACCGAAGCGAGGGAAAAGAGTACGGGAGAGAACGAGGAAGACCAAAGCCAGAGCCAGGAGAAGCAGAGAGACGACAAGGTCTTCATGCAATCATATATCCCTCGTACGCTCAACGAGGTGTACGACCCAGAGCGGGACGTTGATCTTGTCAACCGGGGAACAGGTCAAAGCCTTATTTATTCGGACGTAATTGGGGTGGTGGGCGCCTCTGATGGTTTAAAAGAGGTGCGGATACATGAGTCTGTGGAATCCTTGGACAGGGATAAGAAAGTCGCTGAGAGCGCGAGTGAAGAAAGCGGCAGTGGGAGCGAAGACGACGACGAAGGTTTCAAGGAACGACAACCAAGGGGTCATCGTAGTGAGGATAAAGAAGCGAAGAGGGTGAGCTATTCCCCTGAAGCTATTAACATACTCACCGTTGATCTAGGAACGGAAACGAGCTGTGAAAGAAGCCGCTCGAGAGAAACGCAAACAAAAGATACCCAAAGCAGAAAAGAAGCGACGGATCAAACTGACGCGCACTTGAGACCATCTTCTTAATTAGTTCCGATGGCCAAACTCCACAGCGAAACTAGCCAGGCTAGCAATGCTATTCAGCGAGTTTAGCCAGGCCTAATGTCAACCATTGTCCTCAGATTGTCAATGAAGGTTCCACAAGAAACCTTCATAGCCGTCAGTACTGAAAGTAACATCATTTCTGTGTCACCAATACATGTTGCTCGATCAGTTGGCTTGTATGAACTTAAGCTACGGGATTACAGTCAGGAATTAAACCATCCGATAAATAGTTGTTTACGTAATAGATTTTTTCTGTCATTGTACTTATGCGCGTACTTGCACGCTCTGCTCAGAAGCAGACTGTCACATCCTTGAGAAGCTATTCTTCACGTTCTTCAACGCGAGATGGAATCAACAAATATAGTCGTACGGTGACCCAGCCGAAAGCGCAAGGTGCTAGCCAGGTTGGCACCGAATCATGATTTGCGGCCCTTGTTAGTGTTCTCAAATAACAGTATACAGGCAATGTTATGGGCCACGGATGGTGTAAATAATGACTCTGATCTTAACAAGGCTATGGTTGGTGTGGGGAGCGTTTGGTGAGTGACTTGATCCCATCTCATGTCAGCGTGCGCTGAATAGAGATCAGGTACGAGGGCAACCCGTAAGTCAGTTATTCTCAATCACCAAAAAGAGGTAATACATATTTTACAATAAGATGCAATGGTCATTTACTTGGCTTGGGTGCTGTTGTAAAAAAATCTATTACTTCAACGGGGGCCATAATTCCATACCAATTTGGTACAGTTGGTGTATCTGACGGAATATCTATGGGAACCTTTGGGATGTCATATTCTCTCCAATCTCGGGACCTCATTGCAGATCAAATAGAGACTGCCGCCGGGGGTCACTGGCTTGACGGAATGGTCGTTATACCAGGATGCGACAAAAACATGCCTGGAGTCTTGATGGGGTGTAAGCGATCGTCTTTTTGCCTTTTGCTCTTTTAAAATTCGCATAGTGGGACGTCTCAATCGTCCCGGGCTAATGGTGTATGGGGGAACGATTCGACCCGGCTCATGCGCTGGTGCACCACAGCTTGACATTGTGTCAGCTTTCGAGGCGTATGGTAAATACCTGCAAAACGGGAAAACAATCGAAGCCGAAGAAGAGCGATACAATACTGTTAGACACGCATGTCCAGGTCTCGGAGCGTGTGGAGGGGTGGGTTAATTTTCTTCTCTTGATTGTTACCCATGATAAATAATTAATACAAGATGTACACCGCAAACACCATGGCTTCTGCAGCTGAAGCCCTTGGAATGACCCTTCCGGGGTCGTCGTCCTTTCCAGCAGAGTCTGAAGAAAAGTTACAAGAATGTCGATCTGTTGGTCCAGCAATCCTAAATATCCTAGAAAAAAATATTCTTCCGCGTGACATAATGACACGTACCGCCTTTGAAAATGCCCTGGTGAATATATTACCAATTGTCTGTATATAATAACTTGCCCTTTAATCACTCGCTCTCTTCGGATTCGTAGGTTCTTACCATGATCCTTGGTGGATCTACAAATGCAGTTTTACATCTCATCGCTATGGCCCATTCAGTTGGCATCCGGCTCACCCTCGAAGAGATCCAGGCTGTATCGGATCGGACGCCATTCCTCGCGGACCTAAAGCCCAGCGGAAAATATGTTATGGAGGACGTGCACAAATTAGGCGGGATCCCCAGTAGGTTCCTAGCTATATACCCGGACACCTCATTGATCCGGAGAAAATATGTAGAAATCCTTGCTTACCTTCTCAAGCATGGCCGCATCGATGGTAATACCATGACCGTTACAGGACGCACGCTCGGAGAAAATCTAGAACAATGGACTGTGAAGTACGGCGAGCTTCCAGATCGTCAGGATGTAATCCGGCCTTTCGACAAGCCACTTAAGAGCACAGGTCACATCAGGTGCGTTTATAGGTAATGTAGTTGCCGGCCGTGAAGATGCATTCTCGTGCAGAATTCTTCGTGGCAATCTGGCTCCCGGAGGTGCCGTATCAAAGATCACCGGAAAAGAGGGCCTTACTTTCACTGGGAAGGCGCGTACATTCGATTCTGAAGATGATATGGTACGTGCTGTAGAGAATGGAGAACTGAAGAAGGGCGAGAAGACTGTGGTTGTTTTGAGATATCTTGGTCCCAAAGGTGGCCCTGGTATGCAAATTTAACTATCGTTTCTAGTTATAGAACTAATAAAATTTGTCTTCAGGAATGCCTGAGATGTTGAAACCAACAAGCTTGATAATGGGGGCAGGCCTAGGTCAGGATGTCGCCTGTCTCACTGATGGCCGTTTCAGTGGCGGGTGCGTATTTTTAATAACAACATCCTTCTCCCCCCTCATCCTGTTGTATTCTTGTTAGCTCGCACGGATTCGTAGTCGGGCATGTCGTTCCCGAAGCACAAATAGGCGGCCCGATTGCCCTCGTCAAGAATGGTGACACAATCCACATCGACGCCGAAGCTAATACCATCGATGTCGATGTCCCACAAGCAGAACTTGACGAACGACGAAAAAGATGGAGTCCACCTCCGCTCAAAATCACACAGGGTACGCTGTTTAAATATGCGAGAGTCGTGGAAGATGCTAGTCATGGGTGTGTTACTGATGCTGGTGGTGAATTTATACATCAATGAGTCGAGAGAAATAGTAGGAACACACAAATAGCATATAGAATACTAAACACTGAAACGGATTAAGCAGTCTTGCAAAAGTTGATATTCTATATATATGTTTTCGATTATGTTTTCGAAATGAACAAACTACTGATAATGATAACAATCAATTGATCAGCTGAAGTTAACTCTGATACTCAGTATCACGCCTTTTTTTTTTAATAATTACCATCCTGGACGTGTAATCAGAATGTCACGGTAAGAGTCGGTCGTATTGGGCTCATACTGATTCTGTAAAGTTACCAATAAGATGAAGCAAGAATGGAGAAGTGAGGAGAGGTAGGATTTGCAGAATCTGTGCGGATCTACCCACGAACAGCCACAGTTTCTACATCTCTAGTACTTATTATACAATATCCAAACTGGTTGCCCAAAAAAGAGTCAAAGAAGGTGTTTGCGGCGTGTGGCGTGTGGCGTGTGGCGTGCGGCTCGGAAAGATTCAGGGGGAAGCGGAGAGGGTAAAAAGGCAGCTGGGAAAAGACGGCGAATGGGGATGTGCAACATGCAGCAGGGGAGAGGAGTGTGGCCGGGACGTTTAACGAAAAGGACGTGTTTGGGTTGAGCTTACGGGGATGACTATTCATCTCAATATAGGAATCTCTGGGTTGCTGATGCGGCATTATGTTGACGGTTGACGGCGGTTGTAGCTACTAAATTTATCGGCACATAGTGGCCAGGAAAATGTTGTAAATTCTCAACATGATCAGTAGGCACAGTTGATGCAACAGGCTTACGGTAAGAACTACAATGCATTCATGGCATTGTTGACTTCACACCGAACTCGCCAGGAGAGGTTTGAAAACTCTCTCAAATAATGATAGCCTCGTAGGCAATGGCACGTCATTTACTGGGATAATGTCTCCTTTGCCATGCATATTATACCCATAACACTCTCAAAGTTTTTTGGGTTCTTCCTAGTCTGACGGAGAACGGAGTAGATATATCTCGCTTCCTTTCAGAAGTCTGACCGCGGTCAGCATACGCTAAGTATTCTATTGGCTCATGAAACTCGGACCTGTTCTAACCTCCCACTGGCTTTGCCTATCCTGTTTTCATCTGCCTCCCAACTGATTGTGTAAGATGTCACAATCCAGATAACCGTTGAATCTTCGCCGCCGATTCATGACCGTGATTCCTTGTTGGTGAAAACATTGCCTTCGACATGATTGAATTCCAGTATTTGGGGTCATAAAATAAATCAACGTATACAGATAAATACGTGGATGGCCTGTCAAGCTCCTAATGATAAATCGTTTGGTGTTAACCTCCAATTGACAATGTGAACATGACGACATGAGCTGACCTGGACACACTATTCGGAGTGAACATTCCCTTTGATGTCCTTGAAAGGGACAAGGTGGTATTTCGAGTTAAGATGTACAGATAGCGTTGTCCTTGCGAATGCAGGAAGCAGTGCAGTGCAGATGCTGCCGTCTTACAAGTGACTGTTTGGATCGTTCGCCGTGCCTGCTGGTAAGACCTAAATGATCATGAGGAAGGGTACTCGATGGCATTTTCTTCTTGGAGGGCAACAGTTTGAAGTCACTAGAGAAAATATGCGTACGTCCTTAAACGTAGGTGAGGTGCCGCCTAGTTGTCGGCGGCGCTTCCAGTTGTTTTACGTATAATGAGCTCTAAACCTTATAACCAACTACCGCTTACGACATGGCGAATTATTGAATGAAGGACCACAACTACTACGCCACATTCTGAACAACAGTTAAGAGTCCAATGGTGAGGACGACTCACAAATTAGGCAGATATCAATTAAACCAAACACTGATATTAAAAAGTAGATCAGCTAGCAAACGTGCAATGCTAATAATGATAACAAGCAACTGATTATAGAAATGTAACGAAGAGCATAGGATATGGCTGCACAATCAGCTTCACTCATCTGTTGAGGTCGTCCTTCTTGCCATCGTAGTAGTAGCGTCTCCTTTTCGAACTTGACGGAGCACTGCCCTCGGAAGGACTCGAATCTCGCCGCCGCCTCAGTCGTGGACGAGATGGTCCCTCATTGTCTCTCTCCTCTGCAGGATACCCCAAACCCTGGCTTTCACTCAATTGTTCGCCATGATGAAAAACGTTCCTAATCTGGGTAGGGTAACCGGGTATGGATGCTTGTGAGTATTCTTCCCCGTACAAATGCGCTCGTTCAGAGTATTGCGGGGCAGGCTGAGGTGTGGTCAGTGGTAGATGGTATGGCTCTGACCTCTGCTGTTGGGAATAGCCCCTATGCGGAGATGACCTCGTATACGGGGGTCGTGAATACAGAGAATCGTTGTAAAAGCTGTGCGGTCCATGCACCCTACTGGAACCCTCACTATTCGGTATGTGACCAGTGGCCAGTATGGAGGGAGTGTGTGGTATAGTTCCCGTAGGAAAATCATACTGTGGCGTTTCAGGTCGAGGCGGTCGCTCATACGACGACGACAGATCAGTGAGTGTTGACATTGATGCCGAGGCTTTAGATCCTTGATCTTTGCCTCGCTGTTGTTGCTCTGGCTGCACACCATCCTGATTCTTTCGTCCACGACCACGGCGGCGCACGTGCTTATCATACAAACACTCTTGGGTTCGAGCCTCACATTGGGAACACTTTGGTCTACCTCCGCTGCATTTGAGTTTGCGTCCTAGAGCATACGGGAAATAATAAGTCCGAGTTTGACGGTCTGGCTTAGACCAGTTTGAAGAGCATCGAATGTGATGGCTTTAACTAGGAACACTTACCTCTACAAAAACGACAAGCTATCTCTGTCTTCTTCGGCACTTTCTGTGAATTCTTCCCGTCGTCTTTGTTCTCATTATCTTTTCCATCTCCACCGTCGTCCCTCCTATCACCGCTACCAAGCTCATGCCATGTGTTATTGTCACCGCGCCTCTTACCTTTCCGATCTCCTCCACGATTTCTTGGAATGTCGAGATCTTCATCTTTTCCGGGGTATTTGGAATTTGGCGGGGAGTTGCCGCTCGCCCGAGACGACGAGGGGTGCATTATATCTTGTGAAACCATCAGATATAGGTCTCCATCAGCTGATGTGAGATAAAACTCACAAACGTGATCATTTCCACCTCCGGTATTATAATACGGCGGCAGCCTTCTGGCTAATGGAGCCCAGGACGACCTTATATTTGTTTTTCTATGGAGGAACTGCGTCATGCGATGACCCCAAGGTGGTCCTTCAAATGTGCCGGAGGAACTTTGGTTATATTCATGTGCTGGAGGTTTCCATGTGAGATGTGAGTGTCTAATTTTGATTGCGAGATCTCCTCTCACGATTGGGTTCTAAGGAACAGAGCCCTGTTCCTTCAAACCTGTCTTCTTGGTAACCAGAAAGGTTTCCCATGTCTGAAACAGAACTATTACTCTTTACCATCGTGGAAAATACTGGGGTGCGGCCCCTAGCGTCGTCCGCGGTATCAACATATGTTTCTGAACCTCGTCGGAGGCTACCAGGCCGCTTTTCTCCCTTGGGTTCATCTTCACTGTTGTGATTTGTGACGTGGCCCATGTTCTTTAGAAGCACAGAGATGAACGTAAAGGTAGAAACGATGGTGTAACCACACTAACCTCTATTTCTTCCTCCCCGATAACATGAGGATCGATGCGGAGTAATGTGAGAGGGTGGCAAGGTTTCGGAGCAAAACAATTCGGGATCAAAGATGTGTCCAATGGTGGGTGTTCGCGGGTGAGGATCCAAGGTGAATTCCTAACGTTCATAGTACCACGTACTTCGAGCGAACGCGGGAGTGATTGTGAATAGTTACGGATGTGGCTAGTCTCGAAGACCACCTCGGGTGTCGTACAATCTTGTGAATAGTCGAGCTTTTTTTCGGGGGAAAAGAGCATGAAGGGGGGTTCCCTGGGCTCGTTTTCTGCGATCGAGAGTGAGTCTGCCGCCTCGCTAATGTGCCGAAACAGGGGCTTGGACCATTGTCGAGAAAAATGCATAGAGTCCCCTAGCCGCCATTTTTTCCGCACCCTCTCGAGAAGCAGAGGAGAGGCAGATCGACATTCTGAGACAGTGTGTAGTTTGTCGCAGATCGAAAGACTAGTGCAATTAGTGACCTTTGCACTAATTCCACGACCCATGTACAATGACCAGGACTTTGCTAAACAGTTAGTGGCGTATATTTCTAAAACTTCTCCCGATCACTACCTGGATCAACGACCAGAATTCGTTACCCAAAGGAGTCGAGGGGTCTGAACGAGTATGGTTGGTTCGCGACGACAGTATACCAAGCTTGACTTCTGCTAACATCAATGGCCCATATCCATATTTGGACTAGTACAACGGGTCCTAAAGCAGTTCCAACATCGGAAGGATGTCTCATGCAGCACACCATTCCCCGCACCGGGCAACCGTTACCGAGGGGTACTGTTTTTACCACATTCACGATCGACTAGCCAATGGCTTTGTGGTGTCATCTTTTTCCTGGGAACAGGATCTGCCTCTGCTACTACATGTGCCCTTCGTACCTCTGGAAAGCAGCCTAGCGAATCTCGATCATGTCAAGCTCGTATGTTACTCTCACGGTTGCGTTCAGAGTCGAGGCAATTTAAGGATAGTTTAACGAATAAGTTACAGTTTCACAAATATTTGACTCAGAGAGCCTCGATTTGGTGTTTCACTTTATCTAATGCTCCCTGGAGTGAAACAATCCAACATCGTTTATATTATGCAAGGACAGCTGGGTGAACCAACGTTGCGGTTCAGGTTCACGTCACACTTTATTGTCACAGGCACATGAACAAGCTGAGGCAACGCATTCCTTTCAAGTTCTCCAGCGATGATGAAGAGCGTGAGGATACTCAGGTCCTGGATGAGCAAGGTCATTTTATGTTGTTAAATGATCCCTGTCCATTATTCATGCAAGACTGAATGGTCACTGCAGAGCAAGAAGAAGTCATCGAAACCCTACGTAGAGACCATCTGCTATCTTCTCAACACTATTACAAGTTCCTGCAGGGATGCCTGAACTTTACAATTCTCCTGTAAGTTGCGCATGCGGACCAGTACAGCCTGATACAACTGGTTTGTTTAAGATATTGCTGGTCTTATATCTCGTCGCATCCAGCAACACCTCTCCATGTCTTCTTCCCAAAGGCAAAAAAGCCGTTACCAAATCTAATACCATTTTCCACGTGGTTTACGTTTCTCAACATTACAACGCTCTTGAACGTTTTGCTGCACTTGCCGAAGGATTTGTCTTTCCCTCGACTTTTGCATTCCACTATCAACAGTCTGATGTCTCGGTTGCCAATGCGCATCCAAGAAGCGGCACGTCCTTACATACCGTTCTCCATAATATGGTCCGCGAGTCTCTCCATCGTTCCTCTATTGATTGCTCTGTTCACCGTCACAGACATTCCACAAATCTTGTGGTGGTCCCTACCGGATATCGTTGTAGGGATCGTTGTGCTTGTGAGGTCTTGGATAAAGGAAACCAACCTCGACATGGAAAGGTTGGAAAAAATGAAGTATGTGGCGAAAGGGGCGTAAGTCAATCAAGAGTATTAGGGCTTATGTATGTTACAAGAAGAATAATACTTATTCGATAGGACAGCAGTCACAGGCAAGGACGCCGCCACCGTACTTGTTCTGTCAAATAGAGTGGTAACCTCTGCAATTCTCTCACAATTTTAGTAAAGTATTGCTGGTTATTATTTATGCTGTATTCTAAGATTATTTAATGGTTTAATTCTCCGCAATGAAAATATCACAAGCTTTTCCCCCTCCAATTCCTGTAGTATGGAGGCAGACTGTCCACTATATTTCTTTTGGCACACCATAAGGTAAAGCAAATTTGGCATTAGTTCCGGATATTAATGCGCAGTTATTATTATTTTATTTCTATATTAAATTGCTGTGGGGCGTCTGCGGTCCTGCTTATGTTAGTCGTCAGTTCCTCTGCGCCGCGACCCTCCCCGTGACTGTCAAAACGTCAAAATATATACTTTTACTAGCTGCGCCGGTGGCCTTCGGCCACCCTGCAGCAAGGTGGCACCGCCACAGGGGCGAACCCTCGCTATGCTCGGCTTTGATGCAAGAGGGTGAATACCTAGGCTCTGGAACTCTAAGAGTGGATAGTGTTAAAGTTCTAAGCACAAGAAGGGTTCAGTCTTCATCACAAAACACTTTAACATTTAGAGTAACTACCTAACCACAAAAAGGGCTATCATGGGATGCAAGTAAACAATGTAAGACTCATAAAGAGTTACTACTCACTTCAGTCTTTGTCATGAAGCACTGGAGTGATTGAGTGCTCTAACCACCTGCTTATAAGTGAAAAACTAATAATAAGAAATGGTACAATAAAAAGGTTGTAAGTCCGACTGGATAGGACTGGCCATATATAGCCACTCACTGGAGTAAGAGGCTCAGTGTAAGGGCAACCTCAACCTGACCCAGAATATGCCTGCTGGCAGGCCTACTACAGGGGATACTACCCTGTCAGCATCCTGCCTAGGCCTGCAAGGGGACTCTAACCCTAAACTACCCACAGGGACTCATACTAGGCTGGTAAGGGAAATCCAAAGATATATAACAGATCAAATAGTAACTACAACAGCGAGGAGCATACCTGGTAAGGGAAATCCAAAGAGAAAAGGGTGAGGATTCCCTTACCTAAGTGACTAACTATATAGTTACTGGCAATCAAACAAAGACAAACATGAAGGCAGTGTCAGAATTCAAATATCAGTGATAAAAGATATAGATGAATGTTATGTTAGTGAATCTGTTTGGAAATATTCCTAATGATGATAGAATGGTTTTTGAAAGTGAATAGAAATCCTACAGTAAAAGCGAATGGCTTTCGGAGTGTTTGCAAATGAAATGCATAGTTCTGAAGAGATAGATGTTCCGAAAGGATTCTATCTCATAGATCGAATGAACTTGGCAGTCCATGTCGATCATAGCCAATTATCTTACATTCCTTGAAGTGGATTTAACTAATAAAAGTGGAATTGGAGTGCTTACTCAAATATAAAGTTGTTGTTTTAAGGTGAGTTAAGGATGAGTTGGCAAGTGTGAGTAGAAGAATCAAGTTGACATACAATAATTGAACTAGGGAATATACATGCAAATGTGCTAGCTATATATTGAAGGGTTCGGAAGAGAGAGCGAATGGGGAAGAGTCCGTGAGGATCGGAAAATAGTTAAGGTACAAGTATACTAACTAAAGGCCATAGAAAACAAGGAACAAGGGTGGAAGGAGAATTATGCATAAAGAAGGGGGTGAAACGAACCAACAACCAATCTTGAAACATGTTTCCGAATTGCATGACTCTTCGGGTAAAGATAACCGTCCCTAGATTCTTCGGAGGATGATCCTGAGGGTCTGAAACATCCATATTATAGAGTCTGATAATATGGAATGCCATCGCAAGCAAAGAAATAGAAACAACTCAATCAATGAGTATAATGAAAAAGATGGGGATAGTGATGGGGATAATCAGGGTGGTTCTTTCTGGAAAAGGTTATGATTACCCCTGACCAATGATGTGTTTCACTAAACATTGATAGATTGATGCAGGGAAACTGATGAAGAAGCGGGTTGTTGAATGAAAATGATGTAATTGGGGTGTTGATGGTTTGGATTTCGGATAATCTGTTCGGAAGAGGTGGTTTGGAAGATTCATGATATAGGTGAGGTGTCCATATTGTGATCTCGTGACAGGCAGCTAGTGCTAGAGAAGGATAGAAAAAGGGGAAGCAGAGAACCTAACACAGGGATAGGATAAATCTAATATGAGAGGAAATGGGGAAAAGGAGGAAAAGGAAGGGGGAAAGGGAGAAAAAAGCAAGAAATGGGTCATCCTCTGACACTCAGCCTGAACATAGATTGCATGTACCCATGTGATCTTAACAGATAGCAGGGGAGATCTGGGATGGGAGACAGAAATTAGGGGATGATAGTGAAAAGAGCAGTCTCAGAGACTCACCTGGGCCCCAGAACTCCAAGAGAGGACAGCAGGGGAGATCTGGGATGAGAGACAGAATTTAGGGGAAGAAAGTAAAAGAGCAGTCTCAGAGACATACCTGGCCTATTAAAAATTCAGAGAGTGGAGTGATGAGCAAAGAGAGTAGTGCAGCATTAACTCGAGCTGGCTATGAGACATAGAGACAGAAAGATACTCAAAGCAAGGGGACTAAGTTAACTCAAGCTTAAAACAATGGACTCAACAATAGTGAGTGGCCAGGCTAAAACTGACTCATTTATCTAGCTACCTAAGTAAACTACTTATACATGAAGAAATAGGAGTTTAGGGGCATAGGGGCAGAAACATTTAGGAACCAGCCATTGAAACTTATCTAAGAACAATTTTCTCATTTCCTAACATGGACAACCAGAACTCAAAGAAAGGACAGCAGGGGAGATCTGGGATGAGAGAGACAGAAATATTACAGAAAGGAAGGTATTCATGGGAGAACAAAAATAGGTGAAAAATTTGCAAAAATAAATAAACAAAAACATGCAGAGACTCACCTACAGTGACTCAAAAAATTGTCCCAATGTTTTGGACTTTCTGCTTCATGGTCACATAGCATCACAACAAGGCCAAACAGAGCTGATATGTTGGTGTATGTAAGAGAGGTCTGAGAGGTCTTGTTAAGGGCTACATGTGAAATCAAGAATTATGTAATTTGATGATGTTTCCATGGAGATACAACCAATTTATTTTGGGGACTCATTGGGACAATTATGTGACTGGGTATCAGAAATACAGAAAATGCACAATTCAGTACTTTGTATTGCCCCCCTTGGCCTTTATAAATGCTTCCAACCTTCTAGGCATACTTTCAATCAACTCCTGATACACCTCTGGCTCTATAGCATTCCACACCTCTGCCACTCTCTCCCAAATCTGCTAAACTCCTGTTGCTGGTGCTCCATACTTGCACAACTGCAATTTGATATGATGCAAGAGGTGTTCAATGGGATTAAGGTCTGGAGACTGTGGGGCCCAGTCTAGGAGATTGATATCATTCTCTTCCATCCAGTTTCTGGCCTTTCTAGAGGTGAGTTTGGGATCATTGTCCTGCTGAAGAATGCAATCCCCCTCAGCAATCCCAGATTTCTCTATGCTGGGCAGTAAGTGATCATCCAAAATCTCTACATACTGCTTAGCATCCATCATCCCCTCAATCTCAGCAAGTTTTCCCACACCATTCTAGCCTATACAGCTCCATACTATGATGTTCCCACCCCCAAACTTCACAGTTCCTTGTACCTCCCTCTCAATCAGCCCATCCCCTGCTTGCTTCCACACCCACTGCTTCCCATCTGACCCAATCCTGTTGATTTTAGTCTCATCTGACCAAATTACCCTCTTCCAGTCCTCCACAGTCCACCCCTTGTGTCTCAGAGCAAAGGCCAACCACTTCTTCCCCTGTACTGTAGTGAGCAATGGCTTTTTCTTGTAACAGCCTTGAATGACTGTAGCCCAAGTACATTTCTGACTGGTTATGAGCAGACTGGATGGGAGATGATGGTGTTAATGTGTTTGGTGACCTGAACAGCATTGGCAGCCTTCCCAGTGGTGATTTGGGTGAGGATTGATTGTTTATTAGTGGGAGAGAGCTTGGAATGACATCCAGAAGAAGGAGTTTGTTGATTGGGGAGGAGTTTTCAAAGGACCCTGGAGATGGTAGATCTGCCAGCACTAAGTTTGGAGGTAATATGACATGTAAGGTGACTATTGGAAGCAAGGGGGAGGATATTTTCCTTCTAAGCAGAGGAGGTGGGATGCATCTTAAATTTGGGGATCCTGAGAGTGCTGACCCTTCTTAAATACATTGGATCCAGGAACCATGTAAGGTACAATCATCCTGATAACTATCCATCAAGTTTCCCATGTCATGGGAACCAGGCACCATCAGATTATGATATTTTTGATGCCCAGTCAAATAATCGTCCCAATGAGTCCCCAAAATGAATTGGCTGTATCTCCATGGAAACATAATCAAATTACATAATTCTTAATTTCACATGTAACCCTTAACAAGACTTCTCTTACATATACCAACATATTAGCTCTGTTTGGCCTTGTTGTGATGCTATGTGACCATGAAGGAGAAAGTACAAACATTGGGACAAATTTTCAAGTCACTGTAGTGCCCATACTAGTAGCAGGGAACCTTAAGACTTTTCTCTTTGGTTTTCCCCTCTGCTAGCCCCAGCTGTGACATGTGAGCACTATGAGGGTTGCCCTTACATTAGATGTGTAACCCAAGACATGGGTACTAAGCTGACAATGTTACCTACCAACCTCATTTCCATTTTTCACTGAAAAAGCCAAACACTGTGTCATTGGTCAGATGAATGTGGCTGAATCAGCACTACTTGCTCACAAGAAGATGCAAAAGAAGTCAAACAGAGGTAAGGTAGAGGTTACCAGGAACCAGCACCTTCATGTAATATGGGCATTTATGTCACATGAGTGCAAAATTTCTGTGCAAAAAAATGAAAAGTGCTAGAATTTGCCTGGAAATTATATAGCATCATCTACCCAAAAACATACAATACTCCATGTTCCATCATCCCAAGATTTAAAGAACACAGCCTTATCATATTTAGAACAGATCC
Source organism: Ramaria sp. MG151 (assembly GCA_003314545.1). Classification (NCBI taxonomy): domain Eukaryota; kingdom Fungi; phylum Basidiomycota; class Agaricomycetes; order Gomphales; family Gomphaceae; genus Ramaria; species Ramaria sp. MG151. Next base: position 37,277 of record QMFG01002540.1, read on the forward strand.
ATCCAAGGGTAAGTTTCATAAAATCTTCAAGTGTTTTCCTCCACTGATTACCACCTTGCTTTGTTCCATACAAAGCTTTCTTCAAATGCAGTGCCAAATTCTCTTTCCCTGGTACTTTGAAGCCTTCTACCAGCTCGTTCTAACAATGGCACAACCCCCCCTTGCCCCCCTTGAACATGTTACAGATCAAAAGCCAGACCTTTCTCACCTTAAGAATATTTGGAAGTCCAGTAAGTGTTGCTGTTCCTAAGGAGAAGTGAAATCACAATGAACTTATTGATTGAGTCATTCATATTCAATCAAAGCTTGCGATGACATCTCATATTGTTAGACTCTAAGATATGAATGTTCTAGACCCTCAGGATCACCCTCTGAAGGATTTAGGGACAGTTATCTCTACCTGAAGAGCCATGCAATTCGGAAACATGTTTCAAGAGCTATTGTTGGTCCATTAATCTTTGTCTTCATTCACAATTTTCCTACTTCCCTATCAAATTCTGACACACCTCTGGTGGTATGTTATTCCATACCTCCTCTACTCTCTCCCAAAATTGCCAAACTCCCTTGGGTGGTGTTGGATACTTCTTAAGCCTGTTTTTTGCATGATCCCAGAGGTGCTCAATAGGATTCAGGTCTGGAGACTGTGCAGGCCAGTCAAGGAGAGTGATATTGATGTTTTCCATCCAGTTCTTGGCCTACTTTGACTTGTCCTTTAGGTCATTGTCCTGTTGAAAAATTACCTGTTCCTCAGGAATTCCACTTTCCTTCAGGCTGGGCAGCAGGTGGTCCTCCAAAATGGACACAAACTGATCAGCATCCATCTTCCCCTCAATCTCTGCAAGCTGGCCAACACCATTCTATCCCATACACCCCCATACCATAATGTTTGCCCCTCCAAACTTGACTGTCCCCTGCACCTCTCTCTCAATCAACCCCTCCCCCTTCTGTTTCCAGACCCACTGCCTCCCATCTGACCCAAACCTGTTGATTTTGGTCTCATCTGACCAAAGTGAAGTTGTCGTTCAAGGTAATTTTTATGACAAGTTGGCAAGTTTGAGTAGAACAATCAAGTAGACGTACAATAATTGAACTAGGGAATATACATGTGAATTGTGCCAGCTATATACCAAATGGTTCAGAAGGGAAAGGAAATAGGAACGAGTCCATGAGGGTTGCAAAGTAGCTAAGGTACATGTATACTAATTAAAGGCCATAGAAAACAAAGAACAAGGGAAGTAGGAAAATTGTGAATGAGGAAAAAGATTAACAGACCAACAATAGCTCTTGAAACATGTTTCTGAATCGCATGGCTCTTTGGGTAGGGATATCCATGTGCCAATCCTTCAGAGGGTAATCCTTCAGAGGGTGATCCTGAGGGTCTAGAACATTCATATCATGGTGTCTAATAACATAGAATGTCATCGCAAGCTTCTGACGAATAGAAATAACTCAATCAATGGGTTTAATGAAAAAGATGGGGATAGTCAGGGTGGTTCTTTCTAAAAACAGATTGTGATTGGACCTGACCAATAATTGTTTCACTAAACATCAATGGGGAGATTTGGGGAAGGTGATGAAGAAGCAGGTTGTTGAATGAAAATGATGTAATTGGGGCAATGATGGTTTGGAGTTCAGAAGATCCATTCAGAAGGGTTGGTTCAGAAGGGCGATGATATAGACAAGGTGTCCATATCGTGATTGTGACAAGAGAGTCCATGAGGTTTGGAAAGTAGCTAAGGTACATGTATGCTAATTAAAGGCCATAGAAATCAAAGAACAAGGGAGATAGGAAATTTGTGAATGGGAAAAAAGATTAACAGACCAACAATAACTCTTGAAACATGTTTCCAAATTGCACGGCTCTTTGAGTAGGGATAACTGTGTGCAAATCCTTCTGAGGGTGACCCTGAGAGTCTAGAAATTCCTATCATGGAGCCTAATGATATGGAATGTCATCACAAGCTTTGATAGAATAGAAATGACTTGATCAATGAGTTCATTTGGAAAAGATGGGGATAGTGATGGGGATAGTCAGGGTGCTTCTTTTCTAGAAAAGATTATGATCAGACCTGGTTATTGATTGTTTCACTAAACACCAAATTTATAGACATTGAGTGACCAGATCAAAAGATCAAATGTATGCAAAGGATTGAGATGAGGGTGATTCAGGTTTCCAAAAGAGGTCTTTGGAGTCGTTCAGAAAATGTGCTTTGGGGTTAAAACAGTGAAACGGTCCCAATGGTTCCAATTCTGAAAAAAAGCTTTTAGAAGATGTCCTTCAGAAGGAAGAAGATAGTGGTGAAAAGATCCAGAATATGATGGTGATAGTAATATACCAAACATATTCTAGGAGCTAAATTTGTATTTTTTCCTCTACTAATATCTAGTAGTGATTTGAAGAATATGAGCTTCATACTTATGTAGGGGGAGCCAGTTCCTGGTAACCTCTATGTTAGGACTAATTCCAAACCAGACTCAAATCCTGCTGACAACTATGATTGCTTAATTGTCAAAGGAATGGTTCATTGAACCTGTTACTGATGATGGTTGCTATCATAGAAGTTAAGGGAGAGTATTGGAAGCTAAATAATAATCTACATAGATGGATAAATATCAGAATATAGAAGAAAGATAGAATATCTCACCCCAGCCATCTAAGGATAGAACAGACTGAGGTGACTTGAAGGATTGTCCTCATTTATATACTGAAGTGATAAGTGAACCATGAAAACAAGACAATAAGTCTGTGGGAGCACAGTTGGTGGACATGCAGTTGTGCATGTGGATGCATTGACTGTGGAGACACATTAACATCTCATGATATTCCAAAACCTCCAATAGAGAGTGGGGTCAAGGTGTTGTCCCAAACAGTGATTCCAAATGTAAATTTCTGAAAAGAGTATCAATTAGCATTTATCTCACAATTTGGATCATGACAAAGGTCATTATTCCAGATTATCTAACACAAGCATGCAGGCTCTATTCAAACAGTAATATGTTACATGTATTCACTAGCCATTGGAATAGTATGTAATAGTTAGAATACTAGCCTTGTTTATTTGAAATCAGACTGAAGTCTACTGGGAAGCCCTTGAACTGGTTCTAGTATCCATGTTTGATCTCTGGCTTATGACATCTTTGGTGGATCATAGCACAACTCAGGTCCAAAGATACTGTGATACCACCACTATTCTGTCTCAGGATACTGCTTCCATATTTGGAGAGAGCCTTGTTGTGGAATTGGAAAACATAACATATGATTTTCTCATCTAGCACAGAAGCAGTGTATGTCACCCTAACCTATACATCAAAGGAAGCTGGATATGTGGTTTCCTTATGGAATTCAGGCACAGGGTGTTGATATTTAGGATGTGACAGACACTGAGGAATCTACATTACCTAGATAACCATTAACTACAAGATAATTAATTATCTAGAATACTATAACAGATTGACATTATTGCCTCCTTAGTATGGACAGACACTGAGGAATCTACATTACCTAGATAACCATTAACTACAAGATAATTAATTAACTAAAATACTATAACAGATTGACATTCTTACCTCTTCAGTGTGGACAGACACTGAGGAATCTACATTACCTAGATAACCATTAACTACAAGATAATTAATTATCTAGAATACTATAACAGATTGACATTCTTACCTCTTCAGTGTGGACAGACACTGAGGAATCTACATTACCTAGATAACCATTAACTACAAGATAATTAATTATCTAGAATACTATAACAGATTGACATTCTTGCCTCCTCAGTGTGGATAGACACTGAGGAGAGTTACCTAATGGTACCCTGCTCCTATATGTAGCCTGTGCATTTCTGCCTGCCCCACCAAGTTTCTGTAAGGGCAACCCTCCTAGCGCCCATAGGTACCTAGTAGAGGGGAAATCCAAAGATATATATATGTATAAGAAAATACAGTGAAGGAACTCTCACCTAGTAGAGGGGAAATCCAAAGAGAAAAGTCTAGGGATCCCCGCTACTAGTGAAGAAACTATAGACAACTACCTAACACCCAACCAGGGGCACTCCTACACGCTGTCAACCCTGCCCGACTTCTATCCCCATAAGGCACTTCGACCCTGACGAAGGTCGGATGTCGGGCCAAAGGTTCGGATCAAATGTTCGAGTTCTACCCCGAGGTTGGTCGAGGTCTCGGGTGGTCCGAGGTTTCGGACTAGAGGCCCGAGACTTCGGGTTCATGCTTGGAGGCTTCGGGTCAATGACCCGAGGTTTCGGACCAAGGTTCCCGCGCCTTGGACTTGTGCTTCGCATGTGTAGGGGCCTTGGAGATGAAGGGCTTGGTGAAAACAGGTTGTCCCCTGACAGTTTCCTAGAGACAAGTGCACTATCTATATACTGTGCAGTACTAATTAAGAATTGATAAAGACAACTTGTTACCTCAACACTCTCCCTTATTTGAAATTATGCCAAGCAACATCCTGAGTTACTCAAATGTGGGTCTCAGCAGCACCTTTGTGAAAATGTCCACCACCATGTCTTGAGTAGGGCAGTAGCAGAGATTGATAAGCTCATTGCTTATGACTTCTCAGATAAAGTGATAGCAGATGTCGATGTGTTTTGTGTGAGTATGGTACTTGTTGTCCTGGGATACAGTGACAGCTGAAGTATTATCACAGTAGAGTAGAATAAGCTGTGTGAGGGGGTGAAATACATTGTTGATGAAGGCCCTGATCCACAGAGCTTCTTTGCTCACATGCATGATGGCAATGTACTCAGATTTGGTCATTGACAATGAAACAAGGGACTGCTTCCTCAAATTCCAACTCACAGCTCCCCTATCTATGGTGAAAACATAGCCAGATATTGCATGTCTGTGCTCCTGTGAACTTCCATCAGTATAACTAAAGCCTTCTAGTCTGTATCTATTCTGCTTGTCTTTGAGTGCCCACTCAAACATCCTGTCTGCTCCTATTGTGAGCTTAGCCTCCTTTGTGCCCTTCAGATACAGTATCTTATAACCCTTTTCACAGCCTCCCAATGACATGTCTGGGGTTTTGCATGAAGCAAGACAGGTATGAGATGGCATACATTATGTCCAGCCTGGAGCCTATGGCTGCATACATAAGCAAGCCAATAGCTTTTTTATATGGTATGTGCTTTATCCTTTCTACCTCTTGAGGAGTTTTGGAACAGTCTTGGGCATCTAGAACTTCATCAGGGTTCATAGGGATTGTGAGTGGTTGAGTATCCTATAGGTTAAATTGTTTCACAATCTTTTGGATATATGAACTCAGCCCTTCAGCCTCAGTCCCTGACCACTTCAAGGCCTAGTAGCCAGTTCAAATCACCTAAGTCCTTGATCTTGATAGTGTGTGCTTAGCTGCTCTTTGAACCTGCTGATGCCATGCTTTGAGTTACTGATGATGGTGATATCATCTACATTGATTGCAAGTACAACAGCATCTTGGTCATATTGGTGTCACAATCACAAATTGGACATCCTATTCACATCATCCTTCCGAAACAAGCCTTCCGAAGGATTTCTTCCAAACTCTGAAGCAACATTGCCTCGCTTCCATCACTTTCACACAACAACCTTCTTATCCATCAATTCATCTGAATCACTCCATTCATATCTAGTGAAACAATCACTGGTCAGGTCCAATGATAATCTTTTTTTATAAAGAACCACCCTGACTATCCCCATCACTATCCCCATCTTTCATAAATGAACTGTCAGAATCCAATTATCAAAGTTGAATGTTATGAACAAATAGATTGTTAGCAATAACATTGAG
>QMFG01002544.1:679-17636 GCA_003314545.1 Ramaria sp. MG151
GATCCTGAGGGTCTAGAACATTCATATCATAGAACAGGATGATATAGAATGTCATCGCAAGCTTCCACACAATAGAAATAACTCAATCAATGAGTTCATTGGAAAAGATGGGGATAGTCAGGGTGCTTCTCTCTCAGAAAAGATTATGATCGGACCTGGTTATTGATTGTTTCACTAAACACTTCATGGAGTGATTCCTGAACTGGATTGGGTGACTGGATCAAGTGTGTGCGAAGTATTGAGACAAGGGTGATTCGGGATTTGGAAGATCCATTCAGAAGGATTGGTTCGGAAGGACAATGATATAGATGAGGTGTCCATATTGTGATTGTGACACATTCAAACAAATAAACATAATATATAATATATCAATAACATATTAGAGAGTATTAGTCACCAATAATTATTAGCTTCAGTATATTCTGTAAATGCTAAAATTTTCAAGTGACTGTGTGCAAGTTTTAGCTACACACAGTCATGTCCTGTCACAACAATGGATCCCATTCCCCCAGGTCATTTCTATGGCATCCCTCCATTTACCCAGTATCCCATGCCTCTGGATGCTTCTGTGGAAGGCTTGAAACCCCAGGACCCTCTTCTGGGACATTCCACCAATGTGGAATGCACTGTCCTGACCCCAGTAACCAAACCAGGATGCAAGATGTGTGAAGAGTTCACAGCATGCAACTTGGACCAACTACTGTGTGCCACCATTTCTGTCAATCCATACATAGCCCCACATTCAAAAATTGGTGAAAGGTGGAAGGATGTCACAAAGACTGTGCAAGATGCAGGATATTGTTTGAATCATGAACCGGAGACATTGAAGAATAAGGTCGCATCGTTACTGTTGATAGGTGATGTTGCGCAAGGGGTAATTATTAAAATTAACTAGATAACAGTTAGCTCCTCAGTGTAGACAAACACTGAGAGTATTACCTAGATAACAGTTAGCTAGAGAATAATTAGCTACTATATCTAAAGGTAAAAACCAGTGGGCTTACCTCCTCAGTGTAGACAAACACTGAGGAGCCCCAATTAGCGCCGCCCCATTCCTAAGTGCAGCACCGGCACTTCTACCTAAGCATTATACAAATCACAACTAAGGTTAACTATGTAAATAGTAGTATGAGTATGAAGGATTGAAATGTAACTAGAGGATACTTGATATCCTCAACAGTTACTTTCTTGGGTAGAGGTGAGCAATAATTTACACTGTGATCCTGGCTAATACTAACCAATCCTTGCTTACCAGGGAGGAAAGAAAAAATCTTCAAGATCCCCACTTGGAAGGGAGCTAGAGTGCAACATGTTAATGTTCACCACAATTTCTGGAAAGTTAGATGCAATCCAGCATATGAGGCAGGATGCAAAGGACATGCAGGAGGAGCAGAAAGAACAGGTGAAATGGGTAAGCAAATTATATTTACACTTAATTCATAATCACTCATCTCTGTCTTTCAGGCTCAGACTGCATCCCAAGTTGCAGGGGAGGTACTTCACAATGCTATGATGCAGGGGCATTGGCATATGGACAGGAACACTGATAGTGATAAGGAGAATAATGACTCTGGTTCAACTACGAGCTTATCAGACTATTGTGCTGGTAATTTGAAATGTGCCCAACTCAGGAAAACAAGTCACTCCCACTCCACACAGACCCTTGAGAAGATTATCTGCTTTCTAGAAGAGCAGCGTGAGCTTCAGAAGGAGTCATTGGCAGAACAGTGGAAGGCCAATGAGGCTCAGGAACACACTTCCAATGTGCTCATTGATATCTTGCACCAGGGGTTCTTAACAACTGACTTAAGTACTTTTTTGTAATTAATTTGAAAAAAAAAACAATTATCTCTCTATCATGCTAACTAGGATGTCCTACAACATGATGTGTCTAGTTATGGAAATAGTCCTGGAGCAAGGGAGGGAGGCAAGAATAATGCATTGCAGTCTGATTGGGTATGAGACATGCATGTGCATTTGTCAGAAGTACACCCACTCAATACCAAATGCCACACTGGTTCCCAAGGATCTTGTGCTTCCAGAATGTGTTTAAAAATGGCCAGTCCTGGAGCACAAGACCAAATCCATGCTCAACTGAGATCCGGACTCTTCCCATAGCTACATTCCAGGCCTGTGTTAAGAACTGAATCGGAGCAGAGGCAGAGTTAAGGTTGGGACTCAAGGTAGAGTCGACCAAGGTTCGGGGTCGGGTTTCCAAGAGGGGCCGAGGCTCGGCAAATGGGTCGGATGGGACTTGGCTTCAGCTTATGTGCTGTGCCAGCTCAGAGTCCTGTCCCATATTTCAGACAAGGCCCAAGTGTCAGAATCCAAATAAAAGTGGTAAAAGATGTATATGAAGATTGGGTTAGTGAATCTGTTCGGAAATGTTTCTAATGATAATAGAATGGTTTTCAAAAGTGAATAGAAATCCTACAGTAAAAGCGAATGGCTTTTGGAATGTTTGCGAACAAAATGCATTGTTCCGAAGAGATAAAGGTTCCGAAAGGATTCTATCTCGTAGATCGAATGAACTTTGCAGTCCATGTCGATCACAGCCAGTGATCTCACATTCTTTGAAGTGGGTTAAACTAATAAAAGTAGAATTGGAGTGCTTACTCAGATATAAAGTTGTTGTTCAAGGTGAGTTGAAGACGAGTTGGCAAGTATGAGCAGAGAAATCAAGTTGACATACAATAATTGAACTAAAGAACATACATGCGAATGTGCTACTTATATACTGGGATGTTCGGAGGCAAGGGCAAATGGGGAGTAGTCCGTTAAGGATCGGAAAAGTAGCTAAAGTACATGTATGCTAGTTAATGACCATAAAGAATAGAGAACAAAGGTGGGGTGAAAATTGTGAATGAGAAAAGGGTTTAATGAACTAGGAATAAACCCTGAAACTTGTTTCCAAACCGCATATCGTTTCGGGTAGACGAACCCTTGTTTCACCTCTTTAAACGACGGCCCTGAGTGTCGGGGATGAACGCGTCCACATATTGAATCGTATGTGTTGTCACCATAAGCTTTTAGAAGCATAGAATCGACCCTTCTATTGAGTTCCTAGAAATAGATGGGGATAGTGATGGGGATAGTGTAGATGCTTCTTTTCTGAGGAAAGGCTAATAATAGAATCTGATTTCTTGGTTGGGTCCTTGTGATGTTGCTAGGATGATTCAAGGTGTTATGGGTGACGAAGTGTTGGATGGTTCATGTGTGACAAGTCTGCCGATGAATCGGGTTCTGAAGAGTTGATTCGGAAACGTGATGTTCGGGTGGTTCGGGTGGTTCGGGTGGTTCAGAACAGATCATAAATCATGATCATGACACCGAGGTCACCCGAAGTTTGGGTGTAACCTTAGCGAAGGGAGTGAAAGAACGTAGGGATTAAACAAGATGTATTAGGGTATCTTAGTCGATATCAGAACTGATTATCATGTACATGAATGAGCGAATTATATATGAGAGGGTTCAGGGATCGGTGACCAAATGACCAAATGACTGAGGTCAGGGTCGTAAGCTATGAGGGGAAGAGATCAAACACGATGTATGAATAGGTGAAACATGATGGTCGGGGGTTCGGGCCCAGAGGACCGAGGTTTTGGTCAGGTTCTGACAGCCTGTTGTTCCACAGTGAGACCTCCAGGATTACCATAAAGACTGACAATGTGGGGAGAAACACTATATGCAGAGTCACCATATACCTGAAAAAAATGGTGGACTGGGGGATCATCTTCCTGTGAGTCTGGCTATATGGCATGTTCCTCAAGTTTATTGAGGATACTGCTGTCCTTGAGAATACCACAATCATTCTGTGGTGCTTGAAATGGGGCAGCAAGGTGTGCAATCAAATCATTTGGTGTTACAATGCCCTGGAACTTCATGCCATGGAATTTCTTATATCCAGTATAAGCTAGCCCTTGGAATTCCATGGGCTTACAGGTTTGTTGAATGGTGCAGTCAATGAATCCAAAAGCAGTATGTGTGGGTGCACCAAAATGATAGAGTGAGTCTGCATAGGTTTTGAGGTTGTCTGGACTGAGGACCCCTTTGTAATCCCAATTCAAAAGATGGCTCCATCGTGCATTGATGAAGTATGATATCTCATTGGTAATATCTGAGATTGTGGATTGGGATCAGTGGTATTTAGTAGAAAGTAACCAGACATCCTCAGGGCTTCAAAGTCGTGCACAAAGCAGAGCGAGGGATTTGAGGGAGGATGCCCTGTTGCCAGATTTGGTAATGAGAGGGTCTGGAAGATCCAGTACAATGCTCAAAGCACATAACTCCTTGTAAGAAAAGCTATCTAAAGTTAGCCAGCTGATTACCATCATCTGAAGGTAAGTGCTTACCGGAACCTCCAGATACACTCTGCTTCACTGATTCCTTCTAAATACTCATTTGTGATACATTGTCCACCAACCTAAGGGTGTGAAGCCTGTTTTTGAAGGGTTGTCACAACAGCAAGAGATTCCAAACCACCAGAGGGGCTGATGGGCATTTGAGTGTTATGGGAATTCAAGAGTAAGGGAATAAGAGTAGCCAGGATAAATTGTTTTTTGTGATGGTCCACAGGCATGACAGGCAGGACAAAACAAATGGTGGTTGTTGTCACATGGTATCGTGGGAATAGTTATCTCTTAGAATACTTATATTTTAGGAAAGGTAGAAAATTTTTTTATTGAACTCTAATTATTATGAGTAACTAATACTCTAATGAGTAGTCAGGAGAATTTTTTTTTTTTTTGGTGGCAGTCCATGGGCATGACAGGCAGGACAAAGCAAGTGGTGGTTGTCACAGGGTGTTGTGGGAATAGTTATCTCTTAGCACACTTATATTATAAGAAAGGTAAAAAAATTTATTGTACTCTAATAATTATGAGTAACTACGCTCTATTCAGAACATGATCCATTTCCGGTATCCAAGAAATGAATCCCAAAAAAAAAAAAAAAGTGGTTAACATGCAGCGAGAAACATTGTGACACACGGCAACCGATAACAAACGATGCGATGACGAGAATTAAAGTGGCAGGCGCCAAGGACGAAAGTGTATGTACGTTAAGATGCGGCGTCGGCAATCGTGTATTAAAAACCACGATGGAGGATGAATTGCAGGTGAAGAGCGAAAGACGAAGAACGAACGTGGAGCAAAAAAACTGAATAAGACGACTCACAACCACCGTGTGTGAGGATGACGTCGAAGTCAAACAACGGATTAAACATTTTCAAAAACTCCGAAAAGGGTTTGCGGAGAAATTCGGGAATGCCCACAAATGAGCCAATCATGAATGGAAACCGGTTTTGGTGGAACTCCCAACAAACCCTCCTCTCCGGAGAGAGTCGGGGATTTTTGAGCATTCAAAATTTTCACAACTTAATGATATCATTCTGAACTACTAAAATATGTTTAATATATGTCAGCAGTTTGGACACTCTGACCTTTGAAGCTCCTCCTAGGACATGGCTTCTGGTAACTCAGCTTAGGTCTTCTTGAGAATGAATAGTTGAACTTAGGTCAGGCAGCATGGTCAAAATCCGATTGAGGTAATGCTAGAGAAGGACCAATTCAAATCCCCGATTGCTGTATTCAGTCAAGAACTGAATTTGCTCATTCAGGGTTATGAATTGTGGCTGTGGTAGCTTGCAGTTGCTGCACTTGAGTAAGTGGCAATATGTTGGGATGCGAACTGATTTTCATGTGCATCATTAACAGGGCGACCACTATTCTCGATCTGGCTCCTTGAGGCGGCGGATATTCGATAACAGATTTATAACTCCGATAGTATCAGTGAGAGCTCTCAATGGAAGCTCATGTCGACCCACGCACGAGGACAAAGGTTGCCCTGATTTCAGATCGTACACTAACGTCGCCGTGCGTGCCCTTGTCAACGAACGCCTCATCTGCTGAATATCACTGGTGACTATAGAATACCCAATCAACTTTTGACACAGCTAGTGTTGTCCAATCTTTCCTTTGTATTCGTCCTCATCTCGGGGAAGGAGTGGCTTCTAGATGCTCACGTGTCGCCCCTTTGGCTTGCAGTAAGAGTGCTTGGTTGTGGGTGCATGGGTGCATTGTTCTGGACAGTCGTTGGTAGTGGTGGCTCAACGAAGGATATTGAAGTGAGCACACAATTTCTGTTCATGTAATTTTCCTCACACGTGCGTAAAGTGGCCGTCCTTGGCAAGAGCCTCTTTCTTCATCGTTATACAGCAGGTTGCTGCGTACACGGCGCTCCAGCGCATGTCTGCTGTCCGGTAACCCTCATACTCAATACACATTGTGGAAAAAGTCTCATGGAAGGATCTTAGGATGCTCATGCTCGCCCAATCTTCTCCATTCGTGCTTCACGCCTTGATTCGCCCTGCAGCTGTGGGTGCTTCCTGAGATCATGCCTGTACTTTTTGTTCTTAAGTCGCTTATACTACAGACGCGCCAGTTCGCCGTCGCTATCCTGGCGCTTTTACTGAGTATTCTATCCTTTGCACCGTTCCCCTCGCACGAGTTTTCGCGCGTTCTCCCTTCGTATTTTGCTCTTATCTTGTACGCGCTCTCGACAACTGCTCTAGAGACTACCTGGCAGCAGATGGAGTCCATATTAGGAAAAGGGTTAACGTATTCCGCGACCACTGGGGGTGCTTTCTTCCTCTCTGTGTTTTTATATGGATTAGGTCGCGGTTCGGTACGTAGTAATTTACTGGTCTAATGTCTATCCTCAATTCTCTATACAGTCTCTGGTACCTGAAGCCCCCATTATTCCTTTTTTCTCATTCCTCCCCGTTCCTTTCATCGCCGCATCTCTTTTATATGCGTCACCTCACACAACTCGTGCTGTCCGTAGCATGGCGTCATCCTCATATCACTTCTCGCTCTCATTTTCTATTACCGCAGCTTTTGCCATGGTTTTTGGGTATCTTGCCTTCCATCAACCATTCTCTTTCGTTGATGTGGTAATTGCAGGTTTACTAGTCTATGGCAAGTCATACTTGACCGTATTACACTAAGAGAAGGCTAATATCATCGTCAATCGAAGGCTCTGGAATAGACGATGCTGGAACTGCTGTTCAGTCACCTGGTATCTCTCGCCTAGCGCGTGCGTACCTTAAGACAATATTGTCAAACCCAGAGTCTCGGAAGATCTTCTACTTTCTAATGCTCAATCTGTCGTATATGGGTGTTCAAGTTGTCTACGGTGTTATCACCAATAGCCTAGGTTTAATATCTGATGGTAAGTAAACAATGTTTCCACACACGCACTTGTTAATGAGATCTGGTAATGCCAGCCATTCATATGGCATTCGATTGTATGGCGATCGCGATGGGATTATTTGCTTCAGTTGCAGCAACATGGATGCCTAATGAACAGTATACTTATGGGTGAGGTTCGTATCATGCAACAGTTTATGTTGTTCTGAGCCATGATAGGTATGGGCGAATAGAGACGTTGTCCGGCTTTGCGAATGGGATATTTTTGCTCTTGATATCCATATTCATAGTGTTTGAAGCAATTCAGCGGCTGTGAGTCCACTTTGTTTTAATATGCTGCCGAACGTACTCACTTCTTTCTAGCCTAGACCCACCGGAAATGAACATAAACCAGTTGTTATTGGTCAGTACGTTGGGGTTAGGTGTTAACTTATTTGGGATGTTCGCTATGGGAGGGCATCATCATCACCACGTGAAACTGCTAATTTCCCCATCATCAAAGCCCATGACTTACTCGCAGTTTGGCAGGGTGGACACTCGCATTCGCATGGGGCACCGTCTCATAAACATAGCACTGACCTCCTGGACGATCACCATCAATCGCATTCGACAAATAGTCATTCTCACTCTCTTTCTGACTCTCACCCACATGACCACAACCACGACTCTCATACCCATGATCACTCTCACTCACCTCTTGTGTCATCTAAACATCACCACCCCCATCTTCCTCCTGTGCATAACCATAAACGCACCCCAAGCCGTGCTGATTCTCTGAGTGTTCCTTTTCATCCGCTCAACTCTGCACACTTGAATGACATTCCGGTGTCTCCCATTACTCCGGGATATCGCTTTGGTCAAGATGACCATTTTGCGGAGCATCACCATTCCCATCATATGCCCAACTCCCATGACCATTCTCACCACCATGTGATACACGAAGGGCATAGTCATAACATGCGGGGGGTGAGTTTTTATAGTTTTGTTTCTACTGTTGTCTGATATAGATGATGATAACCCATCAGGTTTTCTTACATGTAATGGCTGTGCGTTTCTGCCATTCATCGGACCTTCAGAACTTCCTGATGTCTTTTGATTAGGACACACTTGGCTCAGTTGGTGTCATCATCTCCACTATACTCATACAATTCTACGGGTGGACAGGATTTGATCCAATTGCATCGTTATTTATTGCTGTTCTTATTGCCGCAAGCGTCATCCCGCTGGTTATAGACAGTGGTCGAGTTCTCGCACTCGATGTTGGAGGCCAAGATGACAGTATTCAACAAGCTCTGAATGAGGTATGCCATTTATCATTACTAATCAACATCTGACAAGCATTCAACCCTCACAGCTGGCGCATGTCGAGGGGGTCGAATCATATACCCAGCCGAGATTCTGGCCTAAAGATGCGTCTAGCCTCGTTGGATCTATTCATATAAAACTACAGCCCCGCGCGGCAGCTATCGACCTGACAAGTCCCCATACTTCTAATGGTATGACATATACCAACGTCGATCGTGTCTTAGAGAGAGTAGACACCCTGTTAAGAAGTAGTATAAAGGGCCTAGATGAGTTGACGATACAATTGGAAGGTGCAAAAGCCTAGATCCCAACACGTGGACTCCTTTTTTTCCAATTTCTGCGGTTGGCTTGAATCGTGGGAAAGCGGCAAGGGATAAGATTTTTTCGATGTCTGTACCTGCACGACTGTTCACGACAATACGCATACCCTTGTCAGCTAGCACTGTGAGAGCGACTTCATTCTTCAAACTACCTCAAACGCGAGGTGTGCGACGATACACATCTAGCATACCTACTGTCCCGCCTGCCTTAGACCCGCAGGGGAAGCCATCGGAACCTAGGCTCTCTCTCACATTCACTTGTACAGTGTCCGATTGTTCACATCGTTCAACACATGAGTTTTCAAAAGCTTCTTATGAGAGAGGCGTTGTACTTGTGCAGTGTCCAAATTGCAAGAATCGGTGAGACTTCATAGTCCCGCCATAATGGGCATGCAGTTAACATGGACACAGTCATCTGATAGCCGACCACCTGGGGTGGTTCAAAGAGCATGAAGGAACAGCAGAGGGGACGCTTCGGACGGTGGAAGACCTGATGAAGGCAAAAGGAGAGAAGGTCAGGCGGGGTAGACTAGACGCAGGGGGTGTAGTCGAATATGTTGAGGAATGAACGATTGGGTCCATACTCTTTCATACTTGCTTTTGCGAGTGAGATTAATACAGTGCATCTATTCGTTATGAAGATTCCTTTGCGACTGGTGGAATAACCTTATTCTTCTCCAGTAAGTCCTCTAGATCACCCGACTGATGCACTAGGTGGCAATGTCAGGTACTATGACATCAATTAAGTTCTGAAAACTCACTACTCATGACAATATCACAACCTCCCACGAACTCGCCGTTCACATAAACTTGGGGCACGGTTGGCCAATTTCTGTCCAGATGTATCACACTATTTTGTCAAGGAAAGACAAGCGAGAGACATACGAAAACTCCTTAATGTCATTGCGTAACTCGGAATCTTCCAACACGTTATATGTCTTTAGTTTTTCTGGCGGGACCGCCTGCAGATCCAATATCTGGATCACGGCTCTTGAGAAGCCACATTCGGGATGTTTTGGAGTCCCTTTCATGAACACAACCACGGGGCTGGCCTGAATCGCGTCTGATATTTTTGTGCGCGCATCTTGGGACAAGAAGCGTTGCGCAATGTGTGCAGTAGTCCGAGGACGCAATGAAAGCGGTACCCGCTGTCGTAAGGATCAGTAATCTGACAAGGCGAACGAGCACAGTTCACTGACAGAAGGACGAGTAACGAGTCTAAGTGAGGTGAACATAGCACCGCGAAGGCTGGTGCGTAATTAAGCAGTGACAACTCGGAGTCACAGGGTGTTCGATATTGGTTAACTTCTGTTTATTGCTGCTGCAACCTTTGCAATGCGTAAAACAAGTAATTCCTGCCACGATAGAGTTCTGACAGCTAGAGCATTTCTGGAACCAATGAATATCTGCAAGCTGAACTGTACATACTAAGTACGGAATTCAGTTCTCCTTCACCTATACCAATTAGTCGTTCGTTGTACCCTAGTCATGCAGTAAGATTTTCTTTCAGCGACCTGGCTGGTCATGCTGATCATAGTTCTAAGCAAGCTAATACTTTTGAAAAGAACCGTTTGGAAGGCCTGGTTGTAGGAAGTCACTGCAACGTCCAAAAAGCTAGATGTTTGATCACCGATCCGACTTCCACAAATTGAAGCGAATTTGTCTGCTAGAGGCTGTTATAATAAACCCAGGCAATGCTATGGTCACCCTGCGGAAGTGTATGATGTCTGAGCAATCGGTAGTAAAGAATAACCTTAGAAATCGGGGACTTTATAAAATGCGGTCATATGTATAACACAAAAGTCAACCGCAAGCTTGATCTATCATAGAATATCTCTCTGGATGCAACCGAGTTGAATACTTTTGGGAATTAGTCTGAGTTCATCAGCTGATGTTACTCTGACCCCCTTATGTAAGTAACAGCTGTGCCGCGCTCGTTTCAATGTTCAGTGAAGCAAGTCCGCAAGTTCCCTTGAAAGGTTGATGGATCTCTTAGCAGACACTCAAGTCCGAAGGAAAGCTTGTGAGGAGTGTCGCCGGCTTAAACTCAAATGCGACAGGTACTTAAACTAGCCTCGAGCTTTCATACCTTCTAGCCCTGAGTTCATTCGTAATGCAGGAAGTTCCCTTGTCATAGTTGTATGAGACGGGGATGTGCTGCAATATGTCCCTCAGGTTAGTCCCAATAAGGCTTCGCACGTCCGGGGTTGTATCCCAACTGCTCCTTTCAAGGAACGTTCATGAAAGGGACCAGGTAGTTTCTCTTTTCATTCTCCAATAGAAGGCTTTTACCCAGCCCGCTTATAGATCACTCAAGACGAATAGTCTTAAGCTTCATGAAACTATAGCAGAAATGAGTACTCGCATCTCGCAATTAGAAGAAGCTTTAGCATCACTTCAGTCACAAATTTCAACCGAGACGCACCCGTTACTAGAGGATAAGGATGTCAAGGTCCTTCTAGCACCAAAGGTCTCGGATACGAAACCACCCACTGAGGAGGAGACGGACATCATTGATTCTTTGGGGACATTCGCCATTGGGGAGAAAGGGGAGGTGATGTTCCATGAAGCCACAGCCACTTCTGAGGTGAGTAATTCTAAGCTTATGCCGTTTCCAGGACTTATTTTTCGCATAAACAGTACATACTACAAGTACACGAGGGCAATACCAACTTGCCGGTTATTACATCAAGTCAAGGAAGCTTATCCTTACCACCTGACCTTGTTCTCCTTAGTGTCTTATTCCCGTTCCCCCCGGAGTCTGTGATTACAGAAATCGATGATTTTCTTCCCCTTCTTCCCCCGTTCTCACAGGCAACATCTCTTGCTGAAGTCTACTTCAATCATTCTGCCTGGTGGTGAGTAATTGGGAATTATCAATCCACTTTGTCTTTTACAAGTAAATGTCAGTCAGAATCCTATTCCTCGCGATTCATTTGTGACCTTGATTTTGAACGAATGCTATCCTGATGAAAGACCGCCAGCTTCTCTCCAACACGTGTCATCCCATCGTCTGTCTGTCTTATTCATGGTTTTTGCCCTAGGGACGTTGATGGACACACACCGGCCACTGTGTTCTATCGAGGCAGAGGAATATCATACGTTGGCTCGGGCATGTCTCTGCGTAGAGCCAGTATACGACAATTCTAGCTTACAGGCTGTACAATCTATGGTGTGTACAATATGATCCTGTACATTTTCCTTACCTAATTCCATGCAAACTAGCATTTAATGATATGGTACTACACGCTCACGGCTAATCGACGCAGCAATGGGTACAGATTGGCAATCTGGGGTGTTGTTATTCGACTCTGTCAAGCTGTGCGTCGTTTTCGTTATCGTATCCTGGGTCATACATTGACCCAAATCTAGATTGGCTTGCGTGAGGCTCGGTTGTCCGACGTTATGAATAGCAACCTCACAGTTGATCCATAGATCATGACACAAGAAAGCTGCATTTAGATACTTTGGATTCAAAGCTTCGTGAGCTTGTGTACTGGGAGGTCATGTGCATGGACTTTTGGCAGGTGGGTTATACTTGCAATCAAAGATGTTAATATAACAGAATTCTACCTCAAATTGTAGGCATTTGTAATCGGACGACCGCCATCTGTTTCATTCCATACAGCAGACTGCAAGCGACCGTTTGATCTTAGAGCCGTGCCTGACGCACCAGATGAGGCTGAACCGGTCGCATGTAAGATGTTTCTTTCCTAACATGCCGCTCGTAGTTAATTCTAGGACAAGGGTGGGCCTGGAAGCACGAGTATTCGTACTTACTCAATAGTGTCATCGAGCAGGCGTTTAGGTCTAAGGGGACAACATACTCGCAGATTTTAATCCTAGACCAGAAACTGCGCAACCATCCTACACCATCCCTTTTATGGTGGCCCACATCACAGGGCGCACTAGCTGAGAAATTAAGCGGATCAACATCCTTGGCGATGCAGCGTTACATGCGTTTGAATTTGCAGGAGTCCAGTGTGTATTTATTTTCATCGGAGAACATTTGAAATTAACTTCTGCTCCAGGTCTGTCGCATCTTCACCGCCGGTTTTTCATGCAAGCCATCCGTGCATATCCGGATGATCCGCTGCAGCATAAATTCGGACACAGCGTTCGCGCTGTGTTTAGTAGCGCGTGTGCGACAATCTCTGCACTATGCAGCATCTTTCAGCACCAGCCCGATGTCATCTGTCGTTTCCCAATAGCCTGGTCCCACGGTTTCTCAGCGGCTGTGGGTATCCATATATTACTCCGCCAATATGAGCTAATTTCTCGTATTGATGCAAGAGTAGATCGTGCTAAGTTCTCTCGTTATATCAGCCCCAACCTTTGTGTTATCACAGCCAGCGCTAAACGAATTAGACCGAGCATGGACATTATTCAAAGCTAATGAGCATATAAGTATCCAACCACCTAACGCTGCAGTAAGCTTCTTCCGACTGTATCTCTTCTGCTTCGTCTGACTTTGCATAGATCATTCTGGGAGACATGCATCGAAAAGCTCATACAGCAATAGATGAACATAGAGTATTGACCGACTCCACTATAGATAAGCTTAGAGGCGTTCACCCGCGACATCCCCCCCGACCTCAGACGGAAGAAGGGAATAGAGCACGGACACATGCACAAGCTCCCTTTGCTGAGATTTCGCAGAGTTCGGCAGACCAAGGCTGGAATGCACGGCCTGACAGTCAATCTCCTGTTAATCAGGAAGACTGGAGACTGTATGCTACACCCGCCTCTACCCCAACTGGGATCAGTCTGGAGCCTGACTCGGATGACTCAATCCACGTCGATATTGCGCCTGTAGAGCCAGGAACTGAGCAGTCTAATTGGGAGTCATTTATCCACCAACTCTAAGAAAATAGATGAACGAGTATTTTCTTTGCCATGCCTTGTATCTTTACTGTCGATCTACAATATTCAATGTCTGTTCGTTAATCACATGTGAATTCTTCTGGTATCGCTGATTAGGATTGGTTGCACCTTGCTTCGGCATCTACCGACAGTAGCCCGTACATTACTATCTATGCGATGGCAGCACCTTTCTTTGGCCGAGTAATACGGCGACTGCGCTCTACTAGTGCACATATCACTGCCTTTATCTTGTTCTCTGGGTTGCTTACATATATCTTCATTTTGTATCAGGTACTTATCGCTTTCTACCTCGCATATTCCGCTGTCCTAACCATATGTATAAGCCTACGAAAGGGCCAGGTGATCAGCAACAACTTGGCTGGCAGAGTTGGGAAATTGTATCTCCCAATGATCCTTCACAGAGACCAATTGAGGATATAGCGTCACCAAATTCATCAGTGGACAACTCGACAGACTGGTGGGATGTCGAATCCATCAAGGAGACATCGCTGGATGCATCGAGCCTTCCTCTCACCTACTGGGATCCTTTACTGCCGCACGACACTGGGTGTATGTCGGGTCGTGAGCCTCGAAGGTATCGGAGCCCATTACTGACATGGTCCTATACTAGTGACCGAAATCGCAGTGAGGCGATGCTTGTATGTTGTGTACATATTTTCACCGGGGACGATGTATCTTATTGGGGTCTATCAGGCTTCCGCCATGGTTAGTGGATATATGTTGGCCAAAGTCCACGGCGGCCGACGACGCTAAAAAAGGGGTATGGGTGCGCGTGGAGCGAAACATACTTTGGAACACTGGTCCATGGTACCTTGTGCGTTTGAGCAGGTTTGGTTAAGAGTTTAAAAGCTAACATAAGCATTGCAGAACATGTATTATCGGAGAACTAGGTGCGTTGCATTGCATTGGGGATGTCTTCTGTTGATAGTTTAGCAGGAAACTCGATGAGCCACTGGGTACGTTCTCTGTTTTATGAATGTTGCATCAACAGTCAGCCAACCAACAAGTAGTCACCGAGCTACGTCTGTTACTTGCAGGGGAAGAGGAACTCTTACCAGACCCTAACTCATGGTACTCGAGTGGAACATCGCTTCGCGACGGTGTTATAAAGCAGCCTCCGTTATATTTATGGTGGAAATTGGGCCCAACTCGAGGGCAACTCAGCCAGAATGAAACTCGGAACCTCATCACGGAATTAGATGTCGTGTACGGAGCGGGTAACCCCATGTATGGCTTTGAGACCTTGGAACCGACGGTTACCGCAGGACGAGAAGACCAAGTGGACCCTGTTAGAATCGCCTATCGTAGAGGACCACCATGTGAGCGCTGTAGTTATCCGTACTGGTAGGAGTTTTGACATCTTTGTCGGTGTAGCAATCCCACGTGCTCCCCCACTTCATTTCAACCGTGATGGAACGTACAAGATACTTCAGGTTGCCGATTTACACTGTTAGTTCGAATCGGCTCTTGATATCATGACGTCTCTTACACATTCGTCTTAGTCTCTGTTTCGCACGGTAAATGCCGTGACACAGATCTTATACCCTGTGAACACAGTGATGACCTCACGAGCGATCTCCTGTCTACAACACTGGACGCAGAAAAACCAGATTTCGTTGTTTTTACTGGAGACCAACTTAATGGGCAGGGAACCTCGTGGGATTCTCGTTCCGTCCTCGCCAAGTTTGCGACATCCGTCATAGAACGTCGAATTCCATGGACAGCTGTATTTGGAAACCATGACACTGAAACTGACATGTCAAGAGACTTCGAGGTATGCACTTTTTAAATCGTCAAGAAACGATTGATTATTTGGTATACAAGATGAAACATTTAACTCAATTGCCATACTTTGTGGGCGAAGCTGGCCCCCCGGCAATCCACGGTGTTGGGAATTTTGTCCTCAAAGTTCGCAGTGCTGATGCGTCAGTATCGTGTCTCCTTAATTGACATCTAAAATAATAACAAAACACCCCTGTTCAGGTCAAAGACTCACCTCTTAACACTCTACTTTTTGGATTCTGGTAGCTACGATACTGGTATCTGGGATTTCTTCGGCTTTACGCCGACTAGTTATGACTACCTCCGAGATGTGAGTGCCGCCACGTCGTATATTTTTTGTCCAGATTAAAAACATCCTGTTAGACCCAAATTGAATGGTTCTTGTCTGAGTCTGGTAAGTGGTTTTGTTTCATGACGTAATTCATATAACGTCTGGATCAGCGAAAATATCCCCAATCCAGCGGCCTTTCGTACCAGATGGAGCCCGAGATCTTGGTAACCTTTGGAAACGACAAGCTGGACTTCCGTCAGAATCACGACTAGCTAAGCCCAACGCGATGATGTTCTTCCATATTCCGTTACAAGAGGCAAGGGTCTTTTTGTTTGTTTGTTTATTGTCTGACAGTGGAATTTCAGGCATATGGTAATCCTGATATCGACCCGTCCTCTGATAAACCTCTAGTTGTCGGCCAGCAGCTCGAAGGCTCTGGGGCTGCGAAGAAGAATGCAGGCTTTTTGGAAAAAGCCTTGCTAAGTGCTACAGATGGTGATAACGGCCACCAGAAGGAAGTCAAGGTCGTTGCCAATGGACACTGCCATAGTGCGTTTCCTGGAACAAACTTTTACACAGATTAATGTTTGTTGTCCAGTTTCTGAAAATTGTCGGCGTGTGAGGGGTATCTGGATGTGCTTTGGAGGTGGCGGGTACGCCGAACGCACTTTAAAGATCGATCTACTGACTAACATGCAACGAGCAGTTCATATTCAGGGTATGGTAAAGTAGGGTAAGTGGAGCTAAATGGCAATGTCTAGAAATGCTGTCCTACCCTAGTTCTCTAGATTCGATCGCCGCTTCCGTGTCTACAACATCTCGGATTACGGAGAAACGATTCAGACATACAAACGCACGGAACATGATGAGATACTGGATAGGTTGATTCTCACAGGAGCAGGATCTGCGCCGCCTTATGAGGGCCTCCGGCGGACATGAGTTGGCGCGCAGTTGTATATCAGATCGTTGCAATTAGTGCTGTAATTGTGCCAGACACTTCAGAAAAGCTTAGGTTACCAACTCTACGTGTCGAGCCGTTCTCGAATAACGTATTAAAGATTGAAGACACATGATCTACTATCAATTGGCTAACTGATGCTTCACACTAAAGCATCTTTAGTGGGTTCCTTCCGTCAACATCATGCAGCTTACACACCTTCTGTTACCGGATCCTGCGGGGGGTCCTG
>QMFG01002544.1:28172-38738 GCA_003314545.1 Ramaria sp. MG151
AAGTTTGTAAGAAAGAAACGCACAAGAGGCCGACAGGAACGATCACGCTTCCAATCATCATACTTGGTATACGGAACTCTGGTTTCGGGACACCACCATTGCGTTGGGTTAGCTACGGAGCAAAAAAGCAATTAACATCTACGATTTCTTTCTTTTGAAAAGGGTAAGCGGTAAGACATACCGTAGTGTATATTTTCGTCATAAGAGGCGCGCCCAGCGACGTTGACGTGACAAATCCGATCCCAGGGCCTAGATATGCCTACATCACAAGACCGATCAATAAACAAAGAATCAGTGCATAACAAAAACCGCCTACCAGACCAGAAACACCAGGTCCCCACCCGTATGTCGTTGCAAACAACTCTGGGAACGTTGTGAACAAGAGGTACAGGAATCCGTATATCCTATCCAAAAGTCAGCAACGGTAGAGTGCTGCAGCTATGATCACTTACAATGCCATGAACAAGCTCAATATAAAACATATGAAGCTTGTACTCAACAGCACCACTGGCCTGGTCAAATTCGTCCACAGCACCTCCGTCCCTTTCGGCCCCTGCGCAGCCGATGAGCTCGGCCCAAATAGCTCCTTCCCAGGCTGCTCCAGCACAGTCGCCTCAACATCAAACGCACGGCGCCGTGCCGCACGCGCACGGATGACAGGGGCGTACGTTTCCCGGAAGAAGGGGATGCCGATGAGTGCACAGAATCCCGCAAGCGAGGCAAGAGTGAAGAATATGTAGCGAAAGCCAATGGTTTCGGAAATGAAACCACCTGGAGTTGTAACAGAGACGTCAGTGTGTCAAGACATTGAAGGTGAAGCAATGCCGCTAACCGGCAATGGGGCCTACAACAGGACCTGTGGGCAAGTCAGTGCTAAGCGCTAAGCGACGATGGGTGGTGCCTTACCTAGCAACGGACCCAGGGTGTATATTGACATCGCAGTTGCGCGCTCCGCGGGCGCATAAAGGTCACCTATACATGCCCCGCCTATGGAAACGGGAGCTCCGCCGCCAAGACCAGCTGTAGAGGAGGATTAGAGCTAAGACTGAGAACGGCACGCTGGAAACGTAGAAGAACCATACCTAAGAAACGGAAAGCAATGAGGGTGCCAGCATTTGGTGCAAGCGCGCAGCCAATGGTGAACGCGAGAAAGAAGAGATTCGCGAAATGGAGGACCCAGGCGCGGCCGTAGATTTCCGAGAGAGGGCCGAGGATGAGGGGGCCGAGGGCGAAGGCGAGAAGATAGATGCTGAGTGTGAGATTGAGAATGGTGGGGTTCGTGATGTGGTAGTGAGCTGCGATGGCAGGGAGGCCAGGTGCCATCATGGAGCTGGCGAGGGGGCTGGGGAACAGAGGTGAGGCCGCAGGTGCGGGGAACAGGACACGGGACGTACGCGACAAATGTGTACAGGGAAACGATGGCTGTCATGCCCCACTTTGCGCGGAGCGACCAGTTTCGTGGATTCTCGGCATCGTAGTCCCATGGGTCCTGTTGGATGGCATCCTTGCTGGGCTTTGTGGGCAAAGGCGAAAGTGGCTGGACGTGGTGTTTGAATGTGGGCGAGGTGGGCGGGGGCGGGACCTCGGGGGTGTCGTCTGGCATGTGGAGGGTGAGCTGGGAGTGATTGCTGGACTCTGAGGGACGGGGGGAGTTTGGGGGGCTGGGGCTGATGTGGGCGGAAGGCGAGGCGGAACCCACAGTGCGAGGGTGCATGGTGCGGAGGTTGGCCATTGCTGGCTACAGTATTGATACAAAGACAGAGGCACGGGGCGAAACTGAAGGAATGGGGGAGAAAATCCAGCCACGGCGCACCACCCGAGTCTTTATAGACCACCGCAGAGCATAGTATTTTTTTTATTTTTGTATTCAGATTAGGAAGGAGGCTTGGGTCTTCATTAATGCATTTTGCCAAGCGCTCAAGATGTCCGTTATGGAAAATTTACGCGATGTAGCAACATGCACAGCATGCGCCGCCGCCTCGAGGACGTCACAGTTGCTACGTGAGCGGTCGATATTGCGGCGAAAGCAGAGAGCAAGAGCACAGCAGACGACCGCGGCGATGAGGGAGCATGATAGCAACGGAAAAGATGCATTGGGACTACAATTGCATCCCTGACTAATCAGATAAGATATTGCCGCAAAAGGACACGATATCTGTGATTGGACACCGCTTTGCCTATTTGTTAGACAGGATTAGACTTTTCCTATTTGTTTCAAATCTGCACTTTTGTTCTTCATTCTCGTATACACCACATAACTATATCCACCTTATTATGCCACCAGCCTGTCTTCCTCTGCCACTTAATTCCCTCGCCTCCAACTCGCGGCTCTTTCGTCTCAGGTGTCTAGGGTGACATACTGAGCCGAAGGGTCCGTGCCAGCATGTGCTCGCTGCATCAAGTCGTAAGATCGCGTATCGTCTCACTTACTACCAAACCATGCCGCGCACTCCCCCATTCCCTGTCATCACCCTCCAGCGGGACGTCCAGAAATGCTGACGATGCCAAAGTCAACCATCTTCATCGATTGACATCCAGAGTCGACTTGAGCACCTCCAAGAAATGTGGTAGCCCGTTGTTCCATCTCAAAGAGCCGTCATCCCTTGGTTGTTCGTAACTTCGCTGAAGTTTATGCACGCATCTTGAGCTTACGTCCCGAGTGCTACACATCGGTGGTATGCCTCCGTGAGCTTTGTTGTACCGGAGAAGCTGGGGGTAACAGCTCTGCGTGTCACGTAATGTGGGTGTGTCAGCACCTAGCTGTATTGCCGAAAATTTGCCCAAGGCCATAAGATCGCTGCAAGAACTGTGAGAAGATCATTTACAATTGAAAAGTGTAGAAAGGTTCTGATGAAATCACCTGTGACAAAAGTCTGATCAATGTAGACTGATCTCAATTCTGTTCAAGTTTATACACTTTTGGAGTGTCAAGGGACTTGTTTCTCTTTCCCAAGTCCTCATGATATTCCAAAACTCCAAATTATAAAATAAGGGACAGGATGATTGGGAGGGTGTAAGTCAAAGTCAAGTCCCTCTGGCTCTAAACCCTTATTGAAATCCACTGGCAGTTACCTGGCATTTTCCTCTTAGGATAATTCTGGCTTTCAATAAGAGCTAGGTTACAATACATAGGGTAAGGCTTATTTACTAAACAAGAGTTGGGTGTCAGAGTGGAGACTGGTGTACTACTGCAGAGGTTCAAAAACTATTCCAATGCTTTAACAACTTTGTGTTAGAACTCACTCCAAGCCTGATCCTTGAGCCTTTGGCCCTTTGGGCCCAAAGCTCTATTTATCTCAAACTTGTTTCATATCCATTCTTGTTCACATTTCATCTGTTATTAGTTCATGACCTCAGTCATTTGGTCCCCAATCCCCATTCCTCTTCATATATAAATCCTGTGCACTAAACCTGAGTTCTGATATTGACTAAGATACATAGCACATGCTCTTTTCTCTTAATCCCTACACTCTGTTTGCTATTGTCACACCTGAACTTCAGGTAGCCTCAGACCCTGTCCAGAATATAGGGATAGGACACTGAGCTGGTACAGCACATAAGCTAGTACTGACTATATTTACAAAAGATTCTATAATTCAATCTCTGTAATACTGGTTGTATTTCCTGAATGTTTTGACAGTTTATGGGGGTATGTCCACATATCCTATGTTTTTGTATTCATTAACATAACCAGACAAGAACACATTGGTTTTAGACATATAGTCCTGGGAAGTATGTGTGGGAACCTATATATATACCAAATACATACTGTATATATGGAGGAATTGTATATAGACGGACATATGGACATGCAGATACTTCAGGTATATGGCTTGGAGCTGACAATGGGGGTAGGTTTAGGTACTGTTTTTGAAGACTAAAACAGCTGAGAGAATATATAGAATCGGAAGTAGTTATCAATGGGAAAGGACAATCATCACGGACCTAAATCCCTCTGAATAAGTAACCTACCCCCTTTGGACTAGAAACTGTAAGGTATGGACTTTTAAATGCCTCGTCTGCTGCTCAATACTTGGACACACTTCCAAGGCTGATTATGTCATCATAGATGCTTCTTTATCTCTTGCTGAAGAATAGTCGGAGTTCCGCAAGCAGGTCAGATGTTGACATACTGACTGCGTTTACGACACACAGTGTGCAGCGTTGTGGCGTTGAATAGTGTTCTGATTCTGGAGCTTCAGATGTCCAAACAGGTCCCGCGATCTAAGATAGTGTTAGCACTGGAAATTCATATATATGGTCTAGATGCCCTTGTTACATCTAAAGAGATGCATCTCTGTTATCAGAACTGTGCCACTGTCAAGGGTGAAGCAATACGAGGCAGGCACTTATGAATTAGTACGGCCCCCTCCCAAACTCTTGAGATCGATCGAGTGTCAATACGCCTGTCTGTTGATGACGGATGAGATCTCACCGGAAATCTGAGCAGCATAGGTAAGTCCAGGCCTGGGTCTTGCGACCTAGGTTATCCACAACAAAATATTTTAGCTTGCTATACTTGTCTTAGACACCCTTATCACATGGACCAACTCGCTTACGTAACTCACCACCTAATCCACCTGTAAACGAAGCAATGAAAATTGAAAAACGCACTTTCGTGGTCTCCGGAGGGTTCGTTGCGTCTCACTTCGTTTTGAATAACACTTAATGTTTGCAGATCCTCGGGCCTCGGCCAAGCGACCGTGCGCGACCTCCTCGCACAGGGCGCGTACGTCGCGATTCTCGACCTCTCCCCGCCGCCGCCCGACCTTCCGCAAGACAAAACAAGGTTTTATAAGACAGACATCGCAAACACAGAGGAGGTGACGCGCGCAGTAGATGGGAGTGTTGCGTGGACGAAGGAGACGGGCGCAGTCCTTGGTGGGGTGGTGAATGCTGCAGGGGTCGGGACAGTAGGAAAGGTGCGTACCACCCGGGCCTGGATTGGGTAATGGCCATTGAATCTTCACTGGGTGGACGCAGGTGATAGACGCGAGAGGCTTCCCGCTCTCGCTGGACCTGTTCAAGTACACGCTGGATGTGAATGTCGCAGGGACGTTTGACTTGACAAGGCTGGTGTGCCAGCATCTTGTGAACGTGCCACCCGAGGGCGATGATGGGGAACGGGGGGTGGTCGTTATGGTGTCCAGCGCTGCTGCTGTGAGTCACTATGCGTGTTGGGCTCGTAATCGACGTTGGTTGACGTATGGCAGTTTGAGGGAATGGTAGGACAGGTAGCCTATGCTGCGAGCAAGGGTGCGGTGCGCTCCATGACATTGCCTCTGGCACGGGACCTTTCCCGTTACGGCATCAGGGTACGCCCCGATAGCTTTACAGCAAGGGCACAGCTGACGGTGGGGCAGGTGAACACGATTGTTCCAGGGGTATTCGAATCGAACATGACAGCGCGCTTACCGGAGAAGACAATGCGGTCGATGGAGCGGGAGACGGTATTTCCACGGCGATTTGGAAGGGGAGATGAGTTTGCACAGACGGTGAGATGGATTGTGGAGTGTCAATTTATGAATGGGGAGACTGTGAGATTGAGTGGGGCAGGCAGGTTGCCATCGAGACTGTAGAGAGGTATACGGCATGAATGAGGTATTATGCCAGTGTTTTTTAACACGGCAGTCTCACACAAACGTCTCTTTTCTTGCGGACCTGTCCTAGGGCTCGTTCACCACAATCGGCCAGAGAGAGAAGAGGAATCAGATCCGGTATTAGGACCCGGTGAAAGGTAATTTATACATGAAATTATACCTATTATATATCAAATTATTTCTACAAAAAAGGCTCCCAATTGCGGAGGAAATGCGATTATTTCTCAATCCGCTGTTCGTCAGTTCACACTCCGCTAGCGAGGGCGCTAGCTTGCATCGACTTGGAGTCAATGTAAGCGCTTCTACTTTCTCTAGAAGATAACTTGATTCTGACATCCCTTTAGTAATGTCAGGTAGCTATCAGGCATTCAAACCTTCATATTTATATCTTTACACTTAGCTTTGCCCTACTCAAGTTGCACACTTTTACACTAATGTGCAATATTTCACTGGATAATCCCTAGTATAATTTCAGGCATCCCATCATTATTCCTGCCCCCCCCCTTTCCCTCTGCCTTCATGACATCAGTCCCTACCCTTTCCATTCAATGGACTGGTATATTGTGATGGCTAAGGATGGGGGGATTCTTGGAGTATTCTCTATGAGCCAGTTACTATGTTTGGTTGCAATCCTCCTTTTGCCAGCCATTGTCAATCTGGACAGATCTGAGGATGCTTGGGATACTCAGAGTTGAGATCTCATGATCTTGAAAAACCTTTTTCTAAAATTTATTCATCTTGTTATATTTAATACATTGGTCTCTATTCTTATATCTCTGACCCCCCAGCCCTGATCCCTGACTCTCAATAGTATATATATAACCCCTCAACTCATGTATCTTAGACCCTAGTTCTACAATCAACTTAATTATCCTAATCACACCCTTCATTGTCTTTACTGTACAACTCTGTTCACTTCTGGGATTCCAGCCCCTTGGAACAAATCTAAGATTTAGGGACAGAATGCCAAGCCAGTGTAACACATAAGTTGAGACCAAGTTCTATCCAACCAGCTACTATGGATACTAGCTCCTTCATTGAATATCCCCTTGATCACTACAAGAATAACATCCCACTCATTGTATGGAAATAGAAGTTACTTACCTTTCCATAGCTCCTGCGTTTTGGCAACTCTTCCAATGGAGCTACACCTCTCCAAGCCATTCTAATCCTTCCATTCCACTCTACTGTGTCTGATTGTGCTCTAGCATTTTTTTCTGGTGCTTGTCAGAGGACAACCAGTGATGTATTATTTTCCTGCTTATCTTCTCTATCTTCTCTATTTTCTCCCTTTCACCCCTTATTTAGATTTCTCTTATCCATTGCCTGATATTCCATGCCTTCTTCCTTCATCCCTTCTTAGTACTAGTTGCCTTTATACTTGTTTTCATTTGCTTACCAGTAGCTATACAGTTAGTCACTTAGGTAAGAAGATCCTCACCCTTTTCTCTTGGATCTCCCTTACCAGGTATGATTCTCACTATTGTACTTACTGCTCTTAGTATTTTATATTACTTTGGATCTCCCTTACCACTGTCTTGTGTGATCTTCTGTAGGTAGCTTAGGGTAGAGTTGTTAAGCTAGAGAGTTTATATTCAGTCTTAGACGGGTAAGACTCAGGTATATTCAATGAAATCTACCTAGAGAGTTTAGACTAGATAAAGCAGGTAAGTTTACAAGAAGAGTTTCTAGAATGAAGATTACTCACTTCAGTCTTAGACGGGTAAGACTGAAGTGTCGGAGTGTAAAATTCAACTATATATAATAAAAAATGGTTCTCACGCTCCAGCTATAGCGGTGTTGAACATTGTGAGGAAAGAGAGAATAGGGTAAAGAATATAGGTGGTCGGAATGATAAGCTCACTGCATCTCAAAACTTCACAAGAGTCCCCTTATGGGCCTGGGCAGGTCATTGGCAAGGTAGTATCCCCTCCATTAGGTCTCCCAGCAGACATATCCTAGGCACAGTTGAGGTTGCCCTTACAGTGTTGCTTCATTGAATTCTTTTGTTTCTGGACTGCCTTTACTTGCTTCTGTCTTCTGTGCTTCATGGAGTTTCCACTTCACCTTCACCTTGGTTTTCCTTGCCTCCTCCTCTGCTATCTGGGTTTCTTCCTCTGCCCTCTGCTGCTCTTCACCCTCTCTCCTCTCACTCCTTCCACTGCCACTCCACTTGCTCATGCTTCTCACCAAATACTACAAGGCCACCATTTGTGTAAGGGCAACCTCAACCTGACCTAGGATATGTCTGCTGGCAGGCCTGCTGGAGGAGATACTACCTTGCCAGTTTCCTGTCCAGGTCTGCAAGGGGACTCTAACCCCAAGCTACCCACAGAGATCACACTAGGCTGGTAAGGGGGGCCCAAAGAGAAAAGGGTGAGGATCCCTTTATCTAAGTGACTAACTGTATAGCTACTGGTGATCAAACAATGGCAAACACAATAGCAACTAGTGCTAGAGAAAGGTAGAAAAAGGAGTGCAGAAGACATAACACAAGAAATGGGAGGAATCTGATAAAATAGAGAAGAGGAAGAAGGGGAGAAAGGATGGAAGGATGGAAGGAATAGAGGAAAATGGGAAAGAATGAGGAAAATGGGTTGTCACCTGACAATTTGGGCCTGTCGCTCCTTCTGACACTCACTGGCACTAGCAGATGATGGAGGTACTAACAGTTGATGTGAATGGGCTCAGCCCTAGGGAGGGAATACTATCAAGTCTCATTTTATACAGACTTTGAAACACTCAGAACCTTGGAGTTAATATCCAAAAATATGGAATCACCACAGCATAATCAACCACTGTGAAACCATGGGTATCTACAGGTTTCTGTTAACTAATGAAAAAGAAAAAGAGATGAACTCAGGACTTACTGCCTCAATGTAATCAACCACTGAGGTGTTCATTCCCTGGTATACAATATGTGACTGGTCAAACAGCCTCATATCTTTGAAATGAGCCCAGCTGCATGCTAGTATTCTAACTAATATTAATTACTATTATAAGTGTGACTGTGTTGTGGATTGACCACACCACTCTTGTGATCCATAGGTGCCCACATGGTTTGTTCCCATGAGTCTGAGCATGTCAACAAAAAACCTTCCTAAATTTGTTTCTCTTATGATATTTAGCATATTAGTCTCTTGCAGAATATGTCATACAGCCTTGCTCACAGAAAGGTGATTCCCAGTCTGCTGTTTTTTTCAAACTGCATTTTAAAAGCATAAGATCCCCAGGACCTAGTGTGGAATTTGGTATTGAGTGGGTGGGCTTTTAACTAATGCACATGTATATCTCATATCTAATCAGACTGCAACTCATTATTCTTGCCTTCCTCCCTCATCCAAGACTATTTCCATAATCAGATACATCATAACATTGTAGAGCATCCTAGCTAGTATGATAACAAGGTACATTGTCTTTGTTTTTTTTTTGCAAAGTAATCACAAAATGGTTTCAAGTCAACTATTAAAACCCTTTGGTACAAGATGTCAACAAGCATTGGAGCTGCATCCCTGGGTCTCATTGGCCTTCCACTGTTCTGCCAGTGACTCCTTCTGAAACTTACATTATCCCTCCAGAAAGCAGATGATCTTCTCAGGATCTGTGTGAAGTAATGGCAGCTTATTCTCATAAGTCAGATATGTTTTGAATTGCCAGAGTGGTATTCTGGCTTGTGGTAGAGCCAGAGTCATTGTTTGCCTTATCCGTCACAGTCACATATCTGGCCAATCTCTGGATCTCCAGATCACTTTGACTTCCAGATCTCCAGGTTCATCCAGAAAACCTTGTTGTTCTTCTATTCTCACTTCCCCTTTGTCACGATCACAATATGGACGCCTGTCAGAATTCAATTATTAAAGATAAGTGTTATAGATGAATGCATTGTTAGCAATAACGTTCGAAAATGTTTCCATATAAAGAAAATGGTATTCGAAAGTGAATAGTAATCCTACAGTAAAAGCGAAGGGCTTTTGGAATGTTTGCGAAAAGGTGCATAGTTCCGAAGAGATAGATATTCCGAAAGGATTCTATCTCGTCGATTGGATGAACTGTTTAGTTCATGCCGATCACACCCAATAAGATTACATTCTTTCAAAGTGTAATCAAATCCAAATTGATAAGTTTTATAGGACTTACTTCGAAGTGAAATTGTTCTTCAAGATTGTTCACAACGAATTGTTAAGCCAAGTAGATCAATCAAGTAGACGTGCAATAATTGAACTAGAGAGCATACATGAGAATGTGCTACTTATATACTGAGAGGTTCGGAGGCAAGAGCAAATGGGGAGTAGTCCGTTGAGGATCGGAAAAATAGCTAAGGTACATGTATGCTAGTTAATGACCATAGAAAATAGAGAACAAGGGTTGGGTGAAAATTGTGAATGAGAAAAAGATTTAATGAACTAGGAATAAGTCCTGAAACCTGTTTCCGAATCGTATGTCGTTTCGGATAGACGAACTCTTGTTTCACTTCCTTAAACGACAACCCTGAGTGTTGGGGATGAATGCATCAACATATTGAATTGCATGTCTTGTCACCATAAGCTTTTAGAAGCATAGAATCAACCCTGATATTGAGTTCCTAGAAATAGATGGGGATAGTGATGGGGATAGTGTAGATGCTTCTTTTCTGAGGAAAGGCTAATAATAGAACCTGATCTCTTGGTTGGGTCCTTGTGATGTTGCTAGGATGAATCAAGGTGTTAAGGGTGACGAAGTGTTGAATGGTTCATGTGTGATGAGTTTGGCAACAATTCAGGTTCCGAAGAGTTGATTCGGAAGAGTGATGTTCGGGTGGTTCGGAAGGCGGAGTAGAACATAAATCATGATCGTGACAACACCTCACCCATATCATGGATCCTCCGAAATACCTCTTCCAAACAGATTGTCCGAACCCCAAACCATCAATGCCCCAATTGCATCATTTTCATTCAACAACCTGCTTCTTCATCAGTTTCCCTGCATC
>QMFG01002547.1:0-10962 GCA_003314545.1 Ramaria sp. MG151
ACCATCTGTTCTCCAGTGTCTGTGATCATCCTTCAGCACACTAGTTCTTAGGATTCACCTCCAACAATTGGCCATGGCATT
Organism: Ramaria sp. MG151; assembly: GCA_003314545.1. Taxonomy (NCBI): domain Eukaryota; kingdom Fungi; phylum Basidiomycota; class Agaricomycetes; order Gomphales; family Gomphaceae; genus Ramaria; species Ramaria sp. MG151. The sequence goes on from QMFG01002547.1 coordinate 82, forward strand.
TGCAGAGGGAGATCCCCAAACAGTTAGGGAAGCCCTTGACATGCCTGGAGAGGAAGGCACAGCATGGGAGGAAGCAAAGCAGGCTGAGTGGAGGAACATGCTGGACCATGGCATTTTTGGAGAACTGGAGGAGCCCCCCCCTGGCACAAGGGTGATACAAACTGGCACTACTCTAAAAATGAACAGGAGGGACAGTCAGGTAGTCAAACATAAGGTGAGAATCATCATAAAAGGGTATGAGCAAATACCCAGTGTCCATTTCACCAACACATATGCACTGGTAATATGCTGGGAGACAATGCAGCTATTGCTGGCCATAGGAGCAGCTACTGGTGCAGACATGCACCAGTTTGACATAAAATCAGCTTACCTCCATGGCATGATGCATGAAGAAGTGTGGGTCCAACAACCAGAGGGATTCAAGACTCCTGGAAAGGAGCACTTGCCAATGTGTCTCCTCAAGGCCCTATATGGCACCAAACAAGGAGGAAACGAGTGGTGCCACACTCTACAAACATTCATGGTCAATGATGTCGGGTGGGAATGCTCTGAATTCATCAGAGTGCTCTTCTACAGGAATTGGGAGGAGGATGGCTCTTGGGCCATAGTTGGATTTTGGGTTGACAACTCAACTACGGTACACTCCATGCACCGACTCATCAAATTAGAGGACAAGGTTAGGTCCAAATTTGGGATTTCAAGTGAGGGACTGGTGTGATGGATCCTAGGAATGGCGATCAGGTGTAACAAGGACACAAAAACCATATACATCTTGCAGCAGAAATACATTGAGAAGATGACAAAGAAATTCAACCTGACTAACACCAAGCCAATCCATGCACCACTACCCCTTTGCATGGATCTCTCCTCCCCTCTATTAGCCACTGGGGGGGAGGATAGCAACCAGGTGGCTGAAGTACTGTACAGAGAGATAATAGGAAGCCTCATATTCACATCAATAGTATCCAGGCTGGACATTACATACTCAGTAAATTTACTCTCCAAATACCTTAACAAATATGGACCAACGCACTGGGAAGTGGCAAAGAAGGTCCTAAATTTTGTTTATACTATGCGGCACCAAGAGCTAACGTTAGGAGGGTCAACCAAGCTATATGCATATGCCAATGCTGACTTCACTGGTGACACAGAAGACAGAAAGTCAACATCAGGCTATGCAGTATTTTTAGGGGATGGCCCAGTTGCATGGGCCTCATGGAAGCAGAGCATGGTCACTCTTTCCACCATGGAAGCCAAAAACATATTGCTCATGGAAGTCACCAAGGAGGTTCTATGCACGCAAAAGTTTCTGGAGGAGCTAGGACTCAATGTGACCAAGCCAATGCATAACACCAAGACAACCAATCAACCATCACATACACTAACAGCGAGAAGACTCTTCAGCACATGAAGCATATACAGGTTTGTCAAATGTTTATCAAAGACCATACAGATGAAGGAAATATCAAGCTACCTACACACCCATGGCCAAAATGACCACTGACCTCCTCACAAAATGATTGCCCCCAGCAATACACCACATTCACACAATGGGCTTAGGTATGAAGGATCACTTGATGGAGGAGGAGTGTTGGTTTTTTCATCTTTGTTCTATTGCATTCCTGACCCATATACTCACATTCCCCCTTCTTGCCATATCCCTGTTATGTCATGTGAAGTCACAGCACCAGTATGTGACACGGACTCTGGGAAAAGGGATCACATGTTATATATATTAGTATAGTAGCACAACTGGCTCCCCTTAGTGTTTGACTTGACACTAAGGTAGTTCTCTTACAGACTCATTTAGATTTACTGATTAAATCTGGTAGTTACACTTGTTAACAGGTAGTTAACAATAACAATATAGTGTTTGACTTGACACTAAGGTTACACTTGTTAACAAGTTCACAAGGCTGGCTATCAATGATATTTGAAAAATCTGTAGGAGGGACCCAGAAAAATGAAAATAAATATGCCATGATAATATTCAATATGATACTTATCAAAATGCACTGAGCATCAGCTACAGAAGATTGCAAATGTAAAATGTATATATGAAAGAACTCAAGTCACCTTGCAAAGTATTAACAATGGTCATAGAATCATAACACCATCAAAGACTAATTCAATATTGTTTGCGTGAGCAATTTCTAGACAACAGGAGTTAAATCGGAATTTTTTTAGTCATAACTACATTCAGAAACACATAAATAATTACTGGAAGAAAATGTCCGCAAAGAGTTGACATCGCATAGACGTGGATTGGATTGATGCATTTACAACAATGTCCAAATCGAAATAATCCCCACAATAGATAAAAAAAAGAAATCCAACAGTGATGGCGAACAAAAAAGACTAATTATGATTGAAACTGTGGTCAGCGACAGTGCAACACATTTCCAGCATCCAAGAAGTGAATCAAATTCAAAGTAGTCAACACATGGCATTAGCAAGAGAAGCAATGTGAGATACCACATATACTGACAATCGAAAACAAATTGTCAGGTACGAAAAAATAAAGTATCAAACTAAACCCCGGAACACAATAACAAAACAAAGATGAATAGCCTAGGTGTGACCGGGGAATATTTTACTTACGACAGTCATGAGCCATGGGAACTCAGTGTAATTACAAGAAATTAACAAGTACACCCTCCACAAACATTGCGGTATGTTTTGTATCGACATGCGTGTTTCAACCTCGTAATCACTCTCTTCCAGAGCCTTGCCAATTGACACCGCTAGCACAGTGAAGTAAAGCACAGTTGGGTTGGAAAGACCTTCATGAAACAATAGATAGCTCTAGATGACATGTTCATGAAAAGACACATGAATAACCCCAACGTTGCAGATGTTCCGGAATAACATTAGCTCTAAATATCACATTTTTGGTGTGTACCCGTACGCAGACATTCAGTTCCATCTGTAAATATATCTCGTCAGGGAGCCAACATACGTATTGTTTGGAAAAACGAACCACTAGTAATGTCCACTGCAACGTCTGCACATGCCCAGACTAGTCTTCCTAAAGCTCTCCTGATGCCCGCTGTTCGCACGGCAGGAATGGTGACGAGTGCACGCCGCGCCTGTGCGTGCACATGCATGACAGTCAGGCCGTTGCCCATGAGTACAAGGCCAGGCGTGATAATGGCTCTTTAAGCAGCGAGATGATGCGCAGTCTTGCTCGTTCATATAAGGATTTGATATATGACCGCAACCAAGGTACTTCGTATCTCCTCCCGTAATAGTGATACACATCTATACATATAAAAAATGAGACTACGTTGCCCGTTACTGAAGATCCCCGAAAGCGAGTGACTTACCTCAGCAAAGGATACAAGGGTGGAACGGGAGACAAGAATGGGATGGACTCAACTGAGTACTGTCGATACGACTTCATCGAACGCTCTATATGAAGGAAACTCCTATGACCAAGGTTGGCTCTCTGCATTGCCGGTGGGTGAACGATAGGGTCCAGATAGGTTGCCAGTGTGGTGTTGCGGAGTAGAGCCAACTTACGAAAAACGAGCCAGTCGGGAAAAGGCAATCATTTTCAGGTTTTAAATACTGGTTTTGCCGGAGGTGTTTTGCGAAAGTAGACAAAAGGGGCTTGGTTGCAGACGGAAGTGACCGAACGTGACCAGAATGGGTTGCAAGGAAAGGCACGCAGAAAACTCCGCGTGCAGCTCCGGAGGTGTGATGGGATGATGGCAAGGTTTCCTTGAGCAAAGGGAAGGCACGTACCTTTCATATGAAGGAGAAAATAACCGATAATGATCCTGATCTTGCAGAGCCAGTACGGACGGAGCCAAGCTGTCAATGTTGGTTCGGAACCAAACCAAGAGACACCTGGGCAGTTTCCCGAAGGCTATGATGGAAATTGTGTAACGTTGATTCAGAGAAATGCGGGATAGTGGTATCTGCCTCTGTACAGAGGAAGAGCAACTGATAGCCACGCAATGGACAAGAATCCTGAAGACTTTGTGACGAGGAAATCAATTGAACGTGGTGGGCAGTGTCCGCTCGTTGGGGCTGAGCACAGGTATGGTTGCATTGGGCACCAGTGGTGGTGTCAAACTGCAATTGCAATGTCTGACGCCAGCCACGTTGGTTCGACCCACACTTCCCCTGCCTGAGTAAAATTGCAGTCTTCCGGTTTCGTATACCAGCGGAAAGACTTCTGTGTTCTCGACTTGGGTAGTATGGCGGTGTCACAGAGTAGAGCGAGCGTGATGTCAACGAAGCGCCCATTTGTTTTGGGCGGGAAAGTCCAATTCAACTAATAATCTATTTTTTTTATGTTTCAGTGGTGCTACAACTATTTGAATTCTGTACAATGCGTGATGAGAAAGAGAAAAGGAGCCAGAACAGTATTCGAAAGCAGCAGATCAAGAGAACGAGAGAAATCCAGAGTCCTGCGCTAACGAAAAAAAAACCAACTAAATATTAGATCCCATATCAGTAAACCACCTGAACCCATGTAATATGAAAACACTGTTGATTTATTCCTCTTCATGGAAATTCGTCCTCATCGTTAAGCATTCATGATTGTGCGGCGCTTCAGGATCCAACCCCCACCTCCACAAGATCCCCGGCATACCGATCCATTTCACATATCTTCAACTTGCCACGACCTTCTTCTTCCGCAACCTTTCGCCATGCGCCGCTAATCCCGCCGGCCCATGCATACAGCTCAACCATCCACCCCTTGTTCAACGCAGTCTTCACAACGCCAACAAATCCGTCTTCATTAAACTGTCCACTTGCTCCGTCACCAGTTGCCAGCACAATCGTCGCATTCGGTGGTGGTGGATCCGCCTCAGGCGAAACGAGTGCCTGATGTAGCTTGAGTTGCAGTAGTTCATCCACACCTTGTTCACGATAGCGAACTCGCCCAGAACCATTGGTAGTTGCCACTGTGAAAGTGGACGTGGAAGACGTGGACGTAGACGCTGTGGTCGCGGATATAGATCGAGAATGAGTATTAGAACGAGCGGGGAGACGAGAAGTCGTCGGTGAGGTTGAAAGCCCGGGGTCTGATTCTGTAAAGTTACGTGCTGGCAGAGACGATATATTATGGGTCTGCACGGGAGCAGATTTCCGGCTCTTCATCATTCTCATGGTTAGTGAAGATAATCCATTGCTGGTATTTGTGTTAATGTTATTGTTTGAGTTATTGGTCGAGCTGGTAGTGTCTCCTGAAAAATCAGGTACCCTGGCATATACGTGTACACTGTAACCGAGCTCGTCTGCAATTTCCATATTCTGGTACAGGGGACTTGAAGCTGCGAGTACGCGTCTACTGATGGGTCGTCCGCGCTCCAGGATCAATTGTAGAGCTGGAAAGCATAATTGTGGCTTTCCCGGAGAACTCTTACGAGACCGCTTTGTGTGATTTAAAAATCCAATGAGTATGTTTGAACTGTAGAATAAAACCTTAGGCGAAACGCTATAAATGTATGTATGAGATGTCTACGCACTGGTCGATAAAGACGTGTGTCAGCGAGTCTCCTAACTGTGGCTCGGGTCCTCGTGGGTCTATCATATCATTGTCGGAGAAGTCATCTACAAGCACTTGCTTGAGTTGAGATTCATTCTGAGGGAAATCGTGGCGGAGTTTCTTTGCAAGCGATCGCATACGAAGGAGTCGTGGGCCAGGTTGAGTAGGTAAAGAACGTGGGGAAGTGACCGATGGTGATGATGGTATATGTTGGGGTGATAGTGATTGGGACAGGTGGCGAGGTTTTAAAGGGCGCTTAGAGGTGGATGAAGCGGATTCATCTTGAGGTGGACTAGTTCCATTTTTATCTGGGGAGGAGGATAACTCAGGTGAAGACGAGGATGCTTCTGGTGTGGGTACGACTGTGGCAGTCCGTGCACCGGCTGGAATATCTTCGTCCTGCTCAAGGGTCCGAGGCAGGCCCAAAGCGCCTCTGCGCTTTCGCCGCCTCTTGCGCTTGGGCTCTATGACGTGACGCCAAGCGCTATCTCCCGTAGAGCTATGGCTTGTACTACGGCCATCGAGATGGGACGCAGACATCTTTGCCTTCTCGGCAGCCAAAAACACAAGAGCCGAGTCCAAGTCTCCAAGAGAGGGTGTCATGCCATGCATCTCAACCCCATCTTCAAACAACCCCTCTGTATCGGATGATTCAGAGCCCCGTTCTTCTTCTTCCTCCGAAAGCACCTCCGGGGAGTTTGACGTTGAGATGGAGCGCGTGGACTCGCCGGTATCGTCGCGCTCCAAATAAGAGGCTATTGGGCGTTGGTTCCATACAGTAGATGTATCCCCAACATCTGATTCGTTCTCGGAATTAGAGTTCGTAATACGGGAATCGGAACGTGGTCGCACGAGGACAGTCTGCTGCTGTTGAAACTGATTCATAACCCGAAATACAGTAGAAAAAGCACCCAGGTCAGCGGGCTCTGTAACATATTGTAAGACAAAATGCAGAGCGAAAGACGGTGAACATGCCATCAGAGGTTTGAGTGCCATCGCTGAGGATAGAGCGTGTAGAGAAAGGAGAGAGGGGTGGTTCTGAGAGTGTGGTATCCGAGTGGTGAGCCATAGTGTACTTATACAAGAGTCAAAAAGCAAATTAAAAGATGTGCAAAGCACACAGAGCAACGAGAACCACTGAAGAAAGAAAAGGCAAGCCACAACGAGCGAACAACGAGGCAGATAGTCGGAGTTCAAAATGAGTCGATGCAAAGTGGTGCGGCGTCGGCCCGTTCCGACTTACCACTTCCAAACATCTTTCACGGTCTTATTTCGTATTTATATGCCTTTAAAACAATGTGAAGAGTTTTTAGCTTGCAGCTCATGTACATAGTCGGCTTTATGAAAGGACTTAAATAGCTAGCTTATGATTTTTGCAACGTATCGAACGCAACTACTCTTCATTACCAATGTAACACGTTTGCAAGTAGCCCCATACAGCCAGTCTGAAGCCTCAACAACTCTTGAAGCTAATTTCTGCCGGCCGAGCTTTTTCGTAGCCGAGCCACGTTGTTGGAACGAAGCCGAGTACCAAGTAGTTGTTTGACTCAGATTTAAGCTCGAAACGAAGACCTTACGAGTCTTTAACACTCGCTCTTCCCTCCTATTGCCTAGCGCATGAATATAAGTAAAGTAAGAAAATTCAACGGTGCGCTCATTATGGTGAGTTCTTTCTACCAGTTCTTCCCCGTCATATCTGTTACTCTTTTCCATCGGCGTTATTGTTAAACTGCTGTATTTCTCTGTCTATAAAGATGTGATTGTTCGAATAGTAAGTAACCACCAATCTCCGAATATTAAGTATCATTCACTTTAGATTATATTATATGCTTGACTCACTATCCGATTTAGTGCCCTAGACAGAAAGCCTCGCCGCAAAAATATACCCTTACCAAATTTTCTTGGAAAATTCTCACGACAAAATTATTTTCGTGGCTCCAATTTGTTGAGAATAATGTTGGTTGAGCTGACGTTCCCGGCCATCATTGCACGAAGCATATTTATCAGACTGCACTACGTGAAGCGCATTTTTTCTTTGACGTTAAACCCTGCTTATTGTGATTTTCCAGCCTTCTCATATACAATGTGAGTAATTGGGGAACATAGGATCAGTCAGGGAGGTAGATATCTCCCTTAGCTATAAGCGTAGCGTGACCCCGTAACCTGCATTTTCCAGCCTTACGGTCCACACTGATACCTATCTCTCCTGACCTCTTGCTTACTTGCCTCCCAATCAATTCAGTACCACCCTCCCCCACAATCTGAAACTGTGCCGCCCAATACGGTCCGAGCAATGAATGTGCACTTCCAGTTACAGGGTCTTCTGGGATACCCCCGATGGGACAGAAGACTCTCGACCTGAACTCCGAAGCATTTTGTCCCCGCTGAGTGACAATAATCAGCCGGTGGTGAGGGGCCAGATCAATCTGTGGATAGAATATAAAGGCTATTTATTGAGTTCCCAGTTTCTCAAAGCATGACAATGTTACGCTACTCACGAAGGGATCGGGAGTAACGCTGGCAGTTTCAAGGTTATAACTGGCGTCGAGCTCGATGACCATAGAATTGTGGTATGGCATCTTCTCTCCCGTCCCAACAAACCTCACAGAGGGCTGCGAGCTGTCCTTGAAGACTCGGGGCAAGAGTTCTCTGACCTTCTTGTCGAGTGACTGTTCCACAGGCACTACGTTCCCCGCTGGCAATTCAAGTTCGATCCTACAGTCCGGCAGGACCTTCGCTGTGAGCACGCCCGCTTGTGCCGTCTCGAACTCGATGAGCTTTACACTCGCTGGGAGGATAGTGCGTTCAGAAAATAGGACAGAGGCCGACGCCAAGGTCGCGTGACCGCAGACTGCGACCTCCCTTCGTGGTGCGAACCATCGAAGGCCAAAGCGCCCTTTGGTGGGATCTATAGGTGTTATAAACGCCGTCTCTGACAGATTGAACTCTGCTGCGATGTTCTGCAGCGTAGGGTCTGGAAGCGGGGATTTTCCGTCCAAGACTATGACAGCTGCAGGATTGCCTTTGAACGGAGCGGAAGCGAAGGCATCCACAACTGAGTATGCAAGACTTCGAGTAGACATGGCAGAGGTAGAGAGGGGTGTCTGATTTGAAGCTTATTCAGACGCCGATTGTGCGTCGAGTCATAAGGCATAGTAAATACGAACACTTACAAACCGGGATGAATGGCTCCGTTCCAGAGCCTTGGACACTATCATGACAAAAATTTGGAGCGCAAAAGCACGCGGTGCGACTAGTTTACCGCAGGTTGGTACATGACAAGATGCTACTATTAGTTCCACGCAATGTGTAGGCTCACGTCTCGAAGTTTGAAGGAGGTTTTTGGTTTCTCTATCCTTATGGACACTTCAGAACAAGAATACGCGTCATGAACTTCATATTAGCATTTTAAGTTGGGTCCTGCTGCATCCGGGTCGAGCGTTGGTAATAGTTGTCAGCTTCTCGGTTCAGACGGCTGGACAGGATGTATCCTCTCACTGAAAAAAAAAGTTACACCCTACGTTTCAGGGCGCACCGTTGCCTGCCGAACAAGTAATCCACCTCTAGCAAGCTCGAGCTCTTTGCACAATTTTTCATTTTCGAGTTCTGCTCGGCGGCATCTTTCCTCTAGATCTGCTAGGTACTTGGCCTTACGTGCTCAGAGAGCTCGAGTGGGATGGTGAGATCCTTGCGGCAGCCTCTGATCATTCCAATCTGTGAGGAAAAAAGAATTAGACAGGCCTGCGGCTAATGGAAAACTGCGATTCCTTGCGTCGCGGCCCGAATTTGAATGTTAAAGTCAAATTCACAACGGAGTTTCAATGTAGTCGTTAGCTTTTTTGCTGATAATTCAGGTTTCTAAAACTCAGAGGACTGGGAACATGCCGTAACATGGCATTTCTTATGCCTTATCGATATCGGTCTCACTCGGTATATTTATCGACCGCGGTCGGGTCACTCCGCTCAGCTAAAGCTAGAGAAGCCAATGGTCAAATTCGGTGGGATCTGTCAAATTCAGTTTATGACTTATAAACCTCGAGTTCGAAACTTCCCACCACAGTTCTAAACTTCCCACCGCGACCCATGGATAACTCAACTCACTCTCAAGCCCAACTATCTGATGATACTCTCATCCAAGCTGTCCATGACAACTACAGCGCAATAGCAAGGTCTGGCACAGACGCATCCTGTCAGCATCTATATTGCTTCATTGCTATCACTTTCTAAGACTTGAAGACAGACGCTGATAGAGTTGCACACGCCTTCGGTTACACAGTCGAGCAGCTTCAGTCCATCCCTGCTGAGTCCCACATGGGGTTGAGCTGTGGAAACCCTGTCGCCGCAGCCAGTATAAAAGAGGTTTGTAATCACCATAACTTGCACTTCATGAGCTCTAGACTGTAATATATAGGGAGAGAATGTCCTGGATCTAGGATCTGGGGGTGGTATTGACATTTTGTTGGCGTCGGCTAGAACTGGGCCTCGTGGACAGGCCATTGGTTTGGATATGTCAACGGTTTGTACAAGGAGAGATATTTCAAATACGATTGTATCTCTTATCAAATTTTTCCTTCCAAGGATATGATATCCCTGGCTCGCCGTAACGCGCTTAAAAAAGGTCTCCACCCTCCCCAAGTTGCCTTCGTTCAAACGGCCCTCACCGATCCGCTGCCAATAAATTCCAATTCTATCGATTGCATCCTCTCCAACTGCGTTATCAATCTCTTACCACTTTCAGGGAAGGCAAATGTGTTTAAAGAAATTCATCGGGTGCTGAAACCAGGTGGTCGAATTGTTCTGGATGACGTGAGTCTTTGAGTACTCTTGCGGTAAAGGAGTTGCCCAGGCTAGGCTCTTCATAGATTATCGCAAAGAAGCCGCTTCCAGAAAATCAGCGCAACAACCTCGCGGCATATGTAGGTTGCATATCTGGCGCCATCGAGATTGAGACCTACACCAATATTCTCACCAACGCTGGGTTTCAAGGTTTTGTGTCATGTTTTTTTTTTTTGCGTGAAACCGTCTAACAAGCTGTCGCTTATTAGACACGGTGTTCGTTGACACTCGTGGTGATCTCAATGTTTATTTTAGGAATGATTCAACATTCCCAGGATGCTGCACACCTAATGTTGATACTGTAGCCACTCAGAGAACAGGTGGCTGTTGTGGAGAGCCTGCTTCGCAGGTGCCAGTGAACCCTCTCAAAGATTTTGACGCGAATAGTTGGGTCGGTACGTACCATCTTCTGGAGCTCGCCTTTCGAGCACACAAGTATGCGTTCATCCTTACTGTAACTCAAACAGCCTCCTATCAAATATACGCTATCAAGTCTTCCACGATCACTGCTGATCCGGAAGTCATCCCGGAACCTCTTCTCC